>NW_020869422.1:62500-70000 GCF_003789085.1 Penaeus vannamei | reverse complement strand
TATGTGTGTGTGTGTGTGTGTGTGAGGGGAGGTTTGTGTGTGTGTGTGAGGGGAGGTTTGTGTGTGTGTGTGTGAGGGGAGTGAGAGTGTGGGTGTGTGTGTGTGTGTGTGAGGGGCTAGGTGTGTATGTGTGTGTGTGTGTGTGTGTGAGGGGAGGTTTGTGTGTGTGTGTGTGTGTGTGTGAGGGGAGGTGTATGTGTGTGTGAGGGGAGGTGTTGAGTGTGTGTGTGAGGGAGGTGTGCGTGTGTGTGTGTATGTACAGACAGATCAATATTCAGATCTCAGTTTAAATTGAAAGATAAATAAGGATAAGCACGCGTGGATGATGGCATTTTGGTATGTCGGTACAGAACTTTCGAAATTTTGATATCCATGCGTGAAAAAAGGTTTGCGAACATTTGGATGTGTTCGTATCGGCTTCTAGAATCGTTTCCAAAAGTACTCCATTGGATCCTTTAAGACTTTTTTCTTTTCTTTTCTTTTTTTACACATCTTTTTTTTATTTAACTCCCATGGCAGTTGGCGCCGTTTTTCTCTTTTTTTCATCTATACCTCTTTTTTCGTTTCATTTTTCTCTCTTTTTTTTTCTACTACGTCTGCTCATGTTCGTTTTTTTTTTTTTTTACTTTTCCTTCTAGGTGATTTACTCTAGATTTCCTTGCGATTTTTTTTTTTTTTTTTTTTTTTTTTTTTTTTTTTTTTTTTTGTCTTTAGTGAAATCGGTTTTCGGGCCAGCTTCGGTTGGTGCATAGTTTTCTTTTTTTTCGCTTTCCTTAAAGAAGAAAATAGTCTAAGAAGGAATGCGTGGTATGGCATCTCTTTTCTCAAAAAAAAAAAAAAAAAAAAAAAAAAAGTTAGCACAATCCCGTCAGATAATTCAATTCGCCATGTTTCAAAAGTCGCGAAGAATAACGGTTAAATTCGAAAATGAGATTCGTAACGGCAGCCCAACGGTAAATTTTAAAATCAATTTGAATCAAAACGGTTAAATTCGAAAATGAGATTCGTAACGGTTACATCAACGGTAAAGCAAAAATCAATTTGAATCATAACGGTTAAATTCGAAAATGAGATTCGTAACGGTAGCATCAACGGTAAATTTAAAATCAATTTGAATCAAAACGGTTGCATTCGAAAGGAACGAGATTCATAGCAGTAGCTCCAACGGTAAAGCAAAAGTCAATTTGAATCATAACGGCGGCACCAACAGTGAAATTGAAATGGATTTGAATCACATCGGTATCGCCACAACTACCACAATTCCCAATTACAAAATGAATGCCACAAATTATGATGGTAAATCCTAGAGCAGTAAAAAAAAGAAGAAAAGAAAGGAGGAAAGAAAGAAAGAAAAAAAAAAAAAAAAAAAAATATATATACATATATATATATATAATATATAGATAGATAGATAGATAGATAGATAGATAGATAGATAGATAGATAGAGAGATAGATAGATAGATAGATAGATAGATAGATAGATAGATAGACAGATAATAATAGATAGATAATAGATAGATATACAAATATATTTATTCCCTTGATTCGAGAAGGCCCATGAGCGTCCACTGAATCTCATGTAAATTTTTCAATTTATTTTTCCTTCACAAAAACAATGGATATTTGGCGATTCTTTGCAAGCTTACGAATCCTTAGCGAAATCCTATATTTTCTCTTTGTGTATTTGTCTAAGAACAGAGGAGACAGTTTCCCGAATGCATTTGATTTTGTTTGTTTGTTTGTTTCTTTGTTAGTTTATTGTGGCCAGAGTAAGCACGTCAAGTCAGATACTTGTGATGACTTATATATATATAATTGCATATGAGTCAATATATATCTACAGTTACTTATGAGTCATTATATATACAGTTACTTATGAGTTAATATACATATATAAATTTAACTTGGTCAATATATATATATAATATATAATATATATATAATATATATTATACATATATATATATAATTACTGATGAGTCAATATACATATAATTACTTATGAGGCAAGTACATTCCTCAAAGGATTAAAGGACTTGCTCATGTAATTTAACAATTCATTAGTGTTTTTTAAGGAATTTGTGTTGAGGAAAGTGTACTCTGTTGACATGCATTGTACATAGGCTTAGAAACATTACATATTAAATGCTTATTATGTAAATTATTATTGTATTCCATATGTTCAAGTGTTTTAAAAGTCTAGATAACTTGATAAAATTATTAAAATGCTTATTATGTAAATTATTATTGTATTCCATATGTTCAAGTGTTTTAAAAGTCTAGATATCTTGATAAAATATAACAAATAATTTTCTGAAGCAATCACAGGAATTGAAGATTGATGTGTTGTGTTTGATCTCTCAAAAGATATATTATAAATACACGAAGACGTTTAAAATTCCTTAATTACCAAGCTTACATCCGCTGTACAGAACTATAATATCCCTTTATTTGCAGTACTATTAGAGTAGTTATCCGAATGTACAGTGAGTAGGAAATAGGTCTCGAAAAATTAATAAGGAAAAGATATATAGACATGTATATGTATGTATGAACGTGTGCGCATATACGTATATATATGTGTGTACCAGTATGTATGAACGTGTGCGTACATGTGTATATGTATGTGTACCAGCATCCGTGTGCGCAATGTTAGACCTTGCTTGTGTGCGCAACTTAAGCGTAGAGTACACCTTCTCTCTCTCTCTTTTTTTGGCCCTGTTTTTTTACCTCTTTTCTTCCTTCGAGTGCCATACCAGTTCCCTCACAAGCAGAGCTGATATTATAGGCTACAGATGAGGAGGAATGAGGACCTGTCGGGCTTCGAGAGAGAGAGAGAGAGAGAGAGAGAGAGAGAGAGAGAGAGAGAGAGAGAGAGAGAGAGAGAGAGAGAGAGAGAGAGAGAGAGAGAGAGAGAGAGAGAGAGAGAGAGAGAGAGAGAGAGAGAGAGAGAGAGAGAAAGAGAGAGAGAGAGAGAGAGAGAGGAATGTTGTAACTCCGAGGGGTAAAAGTCGAACGAAATATGTACGTTCGATATTTCTCGTGTCAAGTCCGGGTGTTGACCAAAGGAATGGGGGGACGTGGGATTCGAAATTGTGTTCATAAAAGGGTGTATTATTCGTTGTTGTATTATGGTAATGTATTTTTGTGTACTAATATTGGTGGAGTTTTCTGGAGAGAGAGACAGAGACAGAGAAAGAGAGAGAGGGAGAAAGAGAGAGAGGGAGAGAGAGAGAGAGAGAGAAAGAGAAGAGAGAGAGAAAAAGAAAAGAGAAAGAGAGAGAGAGAGACAGAGAAAGAGAGAGAGAGAGAAAGCGAAAGATAAGAGAGAGAGAAAAAAAGAGAGAGAAAGAGAGAGAGAGAGAGGAAGAAAGAGAGAGAATTATATATTTTCTACGATTACCCAATCATCAAATTTTAATCACTATCATAAAGGGCAAACAGTGACATTAATATGAAGATGAAAATGCCAATAACGATGATCATGATATTAATAACAATAATAGTAAAAGAAACAATAGAATGATGATAATGACAAAAGAAGATTAAATTACAGAACGTATTAGCAAAGATACAATAACAATAATAATGATAAAATAAAATGATATTATCAAAAATTATGAAGGAACGAATAAAGAGAATATTCAAGATGTTTTTCCTTAAAATAGTAAGAATCAGAAGCAAGAAAATAAGGAGGCATAGAATAGGAATAAAAAAAATTGGAGGAAAAAGGTTGCATTTCCTAAAAATTAAAATTAATAGAGATTTTTTTTTATCAATATCACCTTATCAATATAATCATATAACAGTGATGAAATTGTAACAGAAAAAAGGGTAAAAAAATACATATCCTAAAATATACATGTATTTTTATTGATAACATATTTTCTAAGAAGCATAAAAATTGCTAAATGTGTAAAATGAAAGGGACAGCGATTTTTAAGAAGGACGAATAAAAGTAAAAATAAAAGTCAACGAACCTCTCAAAAAAGGAAAAAAAAAAACATTTACTTTTTCTCGCTCAATTTTTTCTTTCTCTCTCTCTCTTTTTTTTATATCTGCCTCACTCTCTCTTCCTATCTCCCCATCAAATAATTCATGCAAATTAAAGAAACATCCCACAATTCATACTTATAAAAAACGAATATAAATAAAAAAATAAAATAAAAAAACCCGACATAGCTACCGTCACAAGGTAATCAACTACCATTTTTTTTTTCTTTTTCTAGATCAATCTCCCTCTCTCTCTATCTCTCTCTCTCTCTTCTCTCCTTTTTTATCTTCCTTTTTTGTGCGTGGCGTACGTGCACAGCTCCACAGGGATGTCTGGAGTGCACAAAAACCGGTATATGGGTCAGTCCTGAAAAAAAAGGCGGGAAAAAAACCGCCAGTCAGGAGTTGTTCCGAAAGGTATAGGGAGCATGAGGGTAAAAGTTGTGCGCAAGTGTGAGTTGAATAATAATGATAAAAATTATTAAAGGAATAAGAAAAAGAATAAAATTATTTAAAAAAAGAGATTATGAAAAAAAAAGATGTTGGTGGTACGTAGGTAATAATATTAATGATTGCAATATTGGTGATAGTGGTGAAGTTAGTAAGGGATTATGATGATAATAAGGTTAACACCAATGCCGATTATAATAATTCAAAACTATAATGATGATGATGGTGATAAAATGATGATAGCAGAAATAAGGGTGATATTACTATTATTATAATCACTGCATGTGTATTGATCATCATTATTATCATCATTATCATTACTGTTATTATTATCATTACTATTACTATCATTATTATGATTATTATCATTATTATTATCATCATTATTATTACTAATGTTGTCATTACTGTCATTCTGTTATCAATATCACTATGGTTATAATCATCACTAACATTACCATTGCAATTGTTATTATTATTATTATCATAACCATTATCATCATTATCATTACCCTAATTACTTTTATCATTATTATTATTATTATCGTAATTATTATTACTATCATTACCATTATTATTGTTATCACTATTATTATTATCAATATCATTATTATTAGTAGTAGTACAATTGATAATAGTGATAAAAATAATCATATCATTGTTATTGTTATTATCATTTTTGTTGTTTTTGTGTTTCTTATGTTTTATTATTGATACTTTTACTGTAACTATTGTAATTATCATTAACATTATTATTATTACTTTACTATTATTATCATTACTATTATATCATTGTCATATAGTTATCATCATTATCATCATCATAATCATTCCTATCATTATCAATATTATTATGATTATCATAATAATGATGGTAATAATATAATGATAATGATGATTAGTATCATTATTGTTATTATTGTTGTTATTATTATTATTATTATTATTATTATTATTATTATTATTATTATTATCATTATTATTATTTTATTATTATTGTTATTTATTATTATTATTATATTATTATTATTATTATTATTATTATTATTATTATTATTATTATATATTATTATATTATTATCATTATTATTATTATTATTATTATTATTATTATTATTATTATTATTATTAATTGTTATATATTATTATTATTATTATTATATTATCATTATTTTATCATTATCATTATCATCATATCATTATTATTATTATCATTATCATATTTGCTATTATTACTATCATCATCATTATCATTATTATTATTATCATTATCATCATTATCATTAATTATTACTATCATCATCATTACTATCAGTATCATCATTATTGTTATGATCATTGTTATCAAATTACCACTGTTAGTAATACTAATACTATCCTTATTATTACCACTGTCATTGCTATTATGATTATTGTAATGCATTCAAATATATCTTAGTGACCACGTGTATAAAACATCTACCTATCTAAAACGACCACCTATGTTATAGCTAAATCACGTTATAATAATCCTCTATACAACGACCACCTATATTATAACTAAATCACGTTATAATCTACCTCTATACAACGACCACCTGTCTACAATTCGAAAAAATCTATCCAACAGCTGAGCATCTATTCAATTAATAGATTTTGCATTTGTTTGTTCTGTGCAATCTATTTAGAGAAATAGCAGAAAAAACACATGTGAATGAATTCATTATCTATAATGATTAAATATAACTTTTTCATAATAATGGCCGTTACAGTAGGTATACGAGCGTAAGAATTTCTTTCGCGCCAAATTTCAAAATGGCCGCCAACCCGTCCACAGAGACCTTGCGTATAAAGAACGTTTCTGTTATATATTTTGAGCGGCCTTTCTGTTGTGATTGTAGTAATCATTATAGTCAAAGTTTTAATTAATGAACAGATATTTAGGGAGAAAATGTGCTAAATAATGATAATAAGGTATGAATTGGCGGAGAGAAATTGTAAAAGGTAAAGACGGAAAGAATTATTATGATGATAATGATGATAGTAATGATAATATTGGTAAAAATAATGATAATGATAATAGTAACAATGATGATAACAATGATAATGATAATAATAAAATAATGAATGAAAATAGTAATATTAATGAACATAATAAAATAAAAATAATGATAATGATAATGATAATACTAATAACAATCATGATAATATTGATAGTAATGATAATAATAATAACAATTATAATGACGATGATAATTATGATGATGACAAGTTATAGTAATACTAATAAAGATAATGATGATAATCTATACAAATACAAATAATCGAAGGTTATGATAATGCGATGATAATGTTAATAATGATGATAATGATTATAATAATAAAGATAATGATATTGCTTATGATACTGATAGTGATAACAACAAAATGATAATGAAGATAATGATAATAATGATATTATTGGTAATGATAGTAATAATGATAGTAATAACGTTTCATTATCACTATTATCATCAATACATTATCATTATCATCATTACCATAATCATTATCATATGTTATTACCAATATCAATGGCAAATTAATCATTTTCTTATCTTTATCATCACTATCACTATCTATATTAGTAGTATTAGTATCGGTATAAATATTAGTAGTTTTATATTGTTTATTCTAAAATAAATATAAATATAAAGATATGAATATAAAATAAAATATAAATATAAATATAAGTATAAATATAAAAAAAATAAAAATATAACATAAATATATATACAATATAAATATAAACATAAAATATAAATATAATAATAAATACTAATATAGATATATAAATACTAATATATAAATATAATATTCATATTGGGTTTCCTTATCAGTATTGGCAATAATAGTATCATCGTTCATTATAAGTTATTTTTATTAATAATTAAAATTTGTGGTAATAAAAAGAAATATCCATACTATGAAAAGACATGAAAAGATAATTATAAATAGATAGATAAAGCCTTAACCAAGATATAAGTGAATAACTAACCAGTTTAAGATTACGATGTGTTATTATATTTTTAAAATA
>NW_020869422.1:52500-55000 GCF_003789085.1 Penaeus vannamei | reverse complement strand
TCTATCTATCCAGTTTTTCCTCTATCTATTTACCTTTCTATTTCTCTATCTACCTGTCTATCTATCTAGTTTTTCTTCTATCTATCTTTCTATCTATCTATCTATCTATCTACCTGTCTATCTATCTAGTCTTTCCTCTACCTATCTACCTTTCTATTTCTATCTACCTATCTATCTATCTAGTTTTTCCTCTATCTATCTATCTTTCTATCTATTTATCTATCTACCCGTCCATCTATCCAGTTTATCATCTATCTATCTTTCTATCTATCTATATATCTATCTACCCCTCTATCTATCCACTTTTCCTCTATCTATCTATCTTTCAATCTTTCTATCTATCTATCTATCCAGTTTTTCCTCTATCTATCTACCTATCTATCTATCTATCCAGTTTATCATCTATCTATCTATCTATCTATCTATATATCTATCTACCCCTCTATCTATCCACTTTTCCTCTATCTACCTACCTATCTATCGATCGATCTATCTAGCATCACACCTTACATAACCACAGGCCTCATCCCCGTCAACATATGTAGGAAGCAACATAAACATCTGTATATTTCCCTTGTGCGTGCGAGCGTAATAGCGGCTAAGGCAAAAAAGCAAAGCAACGGGAAGGTAAAAAGAACCTTACCTGCAGGAGCTTGCTTTCACCGCTCGATATCTCTCGTTTTTTTTTTTTTTTTTTTTTATTATTCTTTTGTTTATTTATTTGTTTGTTTGTTTGTTTGTTTATTATTAGTCTTGCTTGTTGATTTTTTGTTGTTTTTTTGTTTTGTGTTTGTTTTGAATATTTTACTTTTTTTCTTCTTTTTTTCTTGTTTTGTTTATTTTGATTATGTTTATTTATTCGTTTTACGCCATGTCTCCTTCGTCATATTGTTTACAGTTACTTCTTCCTCTTTTTCTTCTTCTTCCCCTCCTCTTTTTCATTTTTTTCTTTTCTTTCTTCTTTTTATTATTATCATCATTATCATAATATATGTATATGTGTGTGTGTGAGTGTGTGTGTACATATGTTATCGTTAATCATCATTATCATTATCATTATTATCATTTGTATTATTATTATCACTATCATCATTATCATTTATATTATCTTTATTATCATTATTATCATCATCATCATCATCATCATTATTATCATTCTATTACTATCCTTATTATCAACATTATCATTATCATTATTATCATCTTCATTATCTTTACCTCCGCCAAGGAAGTTAGGTTTTCAGTTGCGTTAGTTAGTTAGTTAGTTAATATGATGATAATAAGGATAGTAATGGGAATGATAATGATGATGATGATAAGGAGGAGGATAATTAAGATAATGTCAGTGATAATGCTCGTTGGTTAAGTTAATCAATTAGTTTGTTTGTTTATTTGTTGGTTAAGTTAGTTTGTTAGTTAGTTTGTTTGTTTGTCTGTTAGTTTGTTGGTTAAACAGGATAACACTTATTTCTTAGTATTTCTTAGCCTAACCTAGATGCCATTTCTTTTTCTTCTTCTTCTTCTTCTTTTTCTTCTTCTTTTCTTTTTTTGTGGTGATCTGGATCATGAAAAGGATTCAGGATTTTTTTTAAGGATTACATTAATTAGATTGCATTATCTTTATTACCTTTATTATCTGGCTGAGTGCCTCTTGTTACTGGCATTATTGTTATTATCATAATCATCATTGCGTTTCATTATTATTGTTATTATCATTATTTGTATTATTGTTATTATTATCATTACTGTAATTGTCGTTATTATTATTGCTATTATTATTATTCATTATTGTTATCTTTATTGTCATTGTTGCTATTATTACTATTGTCATTATTATCATTATTACCATCATTATACTGTTGCTATTACTTTTTGTTATCATAATTATTATCGTTATCACTATTGTTATTATTGGTAGTAGTAGTAGTAACATCATGATCATTATCATTATCATTATTATTATTAACATTATTATTTATTATTATCATTATTATCATAATCATTATCATTATCATTGTTGTTATTATCATTCGTATACCTAGTACTATAACAGTCACAGTATATGTTGCTATGTATATCAAATTACTATCTGTGAGTCTGTCTGTCTGTCTATTCATATATATATATTAATCTGTCTATTCCTTTATCTGTCTGTCTGTCTCTATCCATCTATCTATCTATCCGTTTCAATCTCTGTTTGTCTGGTAGTATGCCCTAATTAGTGATAATTAGGGCAAAAATGTTATTGATGTGATGTTGATTATCATTGTGAATCTTGATAGCAATACTGAAAATTATAGTAATAGGGATAAAGGTGATAATAATGGTAGTAATAATGATAATGAGAGAAATGTTGATGATTATCATAAAGCAAACATAATGATGATAGCGGTATCAATGATAGTACATGATGAAGATTTTAAAATTAATTTGCACTCAATTTGAGAGCATTATGTATATTTACTTCAGAAATAATTAAACTATTAATCATCTTCATAAA
>NW_020869422.1:25000-47500 GCF_003789085.1 Penaeus vannamei | reverse complement strand
GTATGTATATGTATGTGTATATATATATATATAGTGTGTGTGTGTGTGTGTGTGTGTGTGTGTGTGTGTGTGTGTGTTGTGTGTGTGATAATATATATATATATATATATATATATATATATATGTGTGTGTGTGTGTGTGTGTGTGTGTGTGTGTGTGTGTGTATATAATATATATATATATATATATATATATATATATATTATATATATATATATATATATATATATATATATTATATATATATATATATATACGTGGTGTATATTGTTATATCCGTTAGTAGCATAAATTTACAGACAAACTTTTTTTACGCTTTCCTTTACCCTTTGTTATTGTTACCATTACCTTGTTTGTATTTTTTGATATTGTTATATCTCAGTAGCTTCAATTTTATCATTGTTATTGGTATCCTTATTCTGCTTCAACTTTGGTCGTTATTAATGATATCTTAATAGCTTTGTTTTTATTATTGTCATTATCATCAATTTCATCTGTCTTTTCTTTCCCAAGCTTTGTCACTGTTATCCCAGTGACTTTATAAATTTTCTCGTTCTTATGTTTTTGTAATCTTTATCATTGTTATTAATGAGCTGTTTTTTTTCTGTTATCGTGTTGTATTAACTCTTATCACTGTTATCCACGTCATCCATTACATGATATCAACGTCTCAAGGTTTTATCCAAGGCAGGTTTTATGTCATGTGATTATATTATAACTGCATATGATAATTAGTGCCAATGTGTTCAGCTGTCAAGATTTCTGATTATTTCGTTTTGTTGTTGTTGTTGTTGTTTGTTTCTAATTAATACGGTAAACAATATCTTGTGTTTATTTACATCTCTGGGATCTAAATTTGTTGTAAATATTTTTTTCGAGACTGTATTGTGATTGTATATAAAAGGATAACATTTCATCTGCTTGTAATATAGGGTTAGGTATGAACACCATGTATTTTTTCTTTTTTATTAAAGATTACACGGAAAACCGATAGTATATCAGTTCATAAATCTATACTAATACGTTTATACAGTAATCAGAGCACATTTGCGGTGGTAACGTGCACGTCTGGAGAAAACGGATCAAATGAAAAGATCGGTATGTACAAATAAATTTCCTTGCATATCCATATAGTTTATAAATATGGTAATACTTCCATGCGTGAAATAGATAGATTTTGGATTAGAATTATGGCAGTTTGAGAAATAGAGAAGGGAGGCCCGTGTGCATCGGGGGCGGACGGAGTCAGGGCTCGAGGGCCGTGGGGGCGTGGCGCAGGGCGGGCCTCACAAGGGCGCGTCCGTCCCCCATCCTGCGCGGGCGGTCCGATCACCCCTGGCGAGGGCGTCCGGCGGGGCCGCGGATGATCACGGGCTGGCCAATGTCGCCGACGGGGGCGCCCTGCAGGTCGTAGTCGTAGTAGTCGGGGGCGTCGGGGTCGCAGGGGTTGCCCGACGTGTAGGGGAAGGACAGCTGCTCGCCCGTCTCCTGGTCGATGTAGCCGTAGACGCCGTTGACCACGCAGTCCAGGCCGCGGGTCTCGTTCTTGAAGGAGCCGTCGGTGTTGATGTAGCCCCACGAGAAGGTGCCGTCGGCGTTCTGGTGCGACCACGACCTCAGGATCTTGACCTCGGGCTCCTTGCGGCCGCGGGGCGTGTCGTCGGGCTGGAGGCTGAAGTCCCGGTCGATGCTAGCGAGGGGGATGTTCTGGCGGCGGGGCGGCGGAGGGCGGCTGGGGGCGGGCTGGGGCTCCGGGGCGGCGGGGCGGGGGCGGGGAGCGGCCTGAACACGGGGGCCGACGTGGGGGGAGGGGGAGGGGGGCGCTGGCGACCACAGGGTTGGGCAGGAGGGCGATGTTCTGGTCGAAGTCATCCACGTACACGTAGTCGTAGTCTGGAGCGGCGGTGGTTGGGGGCGGGGGAGGGGGTGGGCGGGGGCGGCGGGGCGCCCCTGCGAGGAGCACCGCTCGGGCGCCCGATCCTTATGGGCCCATCGCCGAGGGGGGCGGTGGAGGCGCGCGGGCGGCCGCGGATGCCCCGGCGAGGGTTCTGCTGGCTGATGACGACGCCGATCACGACGGCGAGCACTAACTGTGGACGAAGGAGAGAACACGTTAGAGAACACGAAAGAGAGGGCAAGGGAACAGAAGGAAGGAAAAGGGACTCAACAACAGCCCTGTCCCGCCCTGGCTTACCAAGAGGGCGTAGGCGCCGATGAGGACCGCCGTCTGCACCCCCGCCATCCCGCGCCGCGCTTGTGCCGACTTCGCGCGTCGCGCAGGGGCGGGGGGAGAGGCGGAGGGAGGCTGGGCGCCGGGCTGGGCGCGAGGGCGGCGCTCGTCACCGGGGCGCAGCGCGCCGGCGCGAGCGTGAGGGCGTTCAGCACCGGCGTCTGGACCTTGGAGAGTGCGGCGCGCGACACGGGCGTCTCCACCACTACCACGGGCGGGAGGTCGACCGTCCTGATGTGCGGCGGCAGCGGCGGCGGCGGCGGGATCCTGCCGTTGCTCTGCGTCTCCTTGGGCGCGCCCCTGGCATCCCGCCGCTGGATCTTCCCGTAGAGGAAGGACACGTTCTTCTTGAAGTCGCGGGCGAAGTCATGGCCGCGAGACGAGATGGAGTCCTGCGGCTTGCCGATCTGGGACGACCTGAGGGGATGCGTGCGCTTCAGGTCCTCCGACGGGATGGGGGCGTGGATGTGGCAGTGGTGGCAGGACGAGGCATCTTGAAGCGGCATCCCCGCCTCCCGCGCTGTCTCTGGCCGGCGCTGAAGAAGGCGTGGAGGGAGGCTCTCACATCCCACGCAACCACCTCTTGGCACCAGCGAATCCCGGGGCGCTACTGACGGCGGCTGACGACTCGAGCTGACGTCCGCCTCGGCTACTCCATCGCCTTGGGACTCCTCTCCCGATTGGAAAACATTTCCGCGGCTTTCATAGTTACACAATCATCCGTGAATCCGAGGTCACGGTGAGGTCATTCCATCCTCCGCGAAGGTCAGTATATCCTCAAGACGTTATCCTTGGTCACAGTATCAGCGGGAACGATTCTCTCAACACACGTTCATTCTCTATTCTTTTTCGCATTTAGGAAGAGTCATCGTAGCTTTACGGACACCTAAACACAAACACACCATTTCGTTACAAAAGAAAGAACTCACGAAACCTTAAAGAAACAGCGAATCACTCGCACTTCGATACGTCACCGAGCGCCGACCGCAGCGCCGCGCTTTCAGTAGGAATGCGGAACAGAGAGCCCCGACCCAGCTGCGGCGCCGGTCGAGATCTCGCAGCCGAACACTTAACACAAATCACACTAAACACGTCGTCCTTCAGATCCCCCGGAGGTGATTCGACGTCTTAAGATACACAATGGTTCCTCGCACAGTTCACCGGAGACAAATTACTGCTTTAAAAAACACACTCAAGCTGCTATTGGCATGAACAGTGACGGGGCAGGCGACGGGCCAAGCACCAGAAGCAGCTTCAGCAACAACTGCTTTCACTCACAGCTTGCATCACCACGCAGGTACTACCCCCCCCCCTCCCCGCACTCTCCCCCATGCCCTCACACGGGAAAATCGAATTTTAATGCCCATTTATGCCTCGGTGTAATACAGAACACCGTGTGAACATCCACCTCCAGCTATAACGGGAAAAAGATTTGCATCGTCTGAACAAACCCAAGCGTGAGTGGAATAAATTTTCCCATGAAAAGCACGAAGCCCTCGGATAAATGCTGCAAGAAGGTGCATGTGACACCCACGCCCACGTCAACACCCACCCACCCACCCTAACCCCCCCCCCCAGCCCCCTAGATACAACAACCCGCCCCATCACTTGCCGTCTAAGTGTACGCTCGCGTGCCTGTGTCTCTGTGTACCTGCCTGTCTCACGTCCCGACAGCCGGTAAACAAAACGAAAATAAACAAAGAAGAGAGAAGAAACAAGGCATTAATAAAGACGGGAAAGACGGAGAGAAGAGAAACACGGAGAGCACGGTGGAGATTGCGACACAAGGATGTCTCGGTGTGTTAAGATTAAGCGTTCTATATAACGGTCACGAAATGAAAGTTAATCATGTGAGAGAAAATGTTTAAGCTCGTGGTATCTGTAATACGACAAGAATGATTACCAGCGAAGAATCGTGACGCTTTTGATAGATCATAACCTATCAATATTTAATGGAAATAACGCTTTGTTTCCCTCTAAAAGTAATAATAACAACCCGAAAATATCATATTCTAATCACCTTTTCTCTCAGTCTTTTTCAAAATAAGAAATACATCGTACAGACGCCATAAACGTATATCAAGTTATTCTCGAAACACAGGTGCTCCCTCATGCACTGTTTGCGCAGGCAGTTGGCAGTTGTATTTGCACGTCTGTCTCTGCTTAATCAGCTGACTAGCGTGTTTACCTATTCAAAGCAGGCGTGCCACTCGTTCTCAGCTAAAAAAAAAAAAAAAAAAAAAAAAAAAAAAAAAAAAAAAAAAAAAAACGTTCTGAACAAACGTCAGTGAACTTGTTATCTCTAATAAGTTTGTTAAGCCAGTTTCAGTCTGAGATTGTTGAGTTCAGATGCTGGTGATTTGGTGGCGGGGTGCACGCTAGGCTAATTATGAATTTAAATACGGTGTGAGAAAAGGAAGGCTTATTTTGATTTCAGGTTTTGGAAGGAGAGACAGGAAGGGGGGTGGTCGAGAGAGAGAGAGAGGGGAAGAGAGGGAAAAGAGAGAGGGGGGAGGGGAAGAGCGGAGAGGGGGAGGGAAAGAGACAGAGAGATAGACAGATGGTTAGATAGATGAAGAGACAGACAGACACAGACCACCGACACACCGAAGGAATAGAAGGAAAGACCTTTAAAAAGAGTTGAGGGGGATAACAGAGTCAAAAAAAAAGAAAAGGAGAGAACAAATACAGGAATAACTGAAAGCAACGCCCCCTTCCCCTCCCTTCGCCCTCCCAACCTTTCCTCACCCCCCATCCCTTCAATCTCCCCCTCCCCCCCCTCCTCTTCCATTCACCTATCATCCTCTCTCTCTCTCTCTCTCTCTCTCTCTCTCTCTCTCTCCTTCTCTCTCTCTTCTCTCCTCTCTCTCTTCTCTCTCCTCTCTCTCTCTCTCCTCTTCATCCTTTCTCCATCCACTTCTAACGTAATTCAAGAGTTTCCTTTATACAATCCCCTTCGAGTTGCGACCAAACCTGTCCGAGAGGCCGTTCCAGTCGCTTTGAAAAGGTGTCTGAATGCATTTATGAGTGCCAGGTTATCCAGATCGAGTTCTCTTTGACAGGAGGATCAGTGGGCGGTTTCAGCGAGTCGATAGCGTGGGTGGAGGTTGTGGGTGGATAGGGGGGGAGGGGTAGGAGGGGGAACCGGCAGAATTTGGAATAAAAGGGTTGAATAAGAAAAAAATAATTTAAAAAAATTGTAACATTATCCAAACAATCGTAGTGAAACCCTTTTTTTTTTCTTTTACCTTAAATTCTCGGAGCGTGTTCTTATATGCCTTGGAGGAGGGGGGGGGAGGGGATGAGGAGGGCAAAGGGGAGGTGAGGGATTGAAGAATTGGGGAGTGAGGGAAGCTGAGGCAAAGAGGCAAGAGGAGAGGGAGATTAAGGGGTTGGCACAGAAACGAAAGAGGGAATTAGATGAAGGACTAGAGAGTGAGAGGTTTGAGTCTATAGGATAAAGGGGTGACAGAGACTGAGGTTGAAGGGTTGAGAATAATGGGGTAGAAAGTGAAGGAGGCTGAAGGATAAGGGATTAAAAAAAGAGTTAAATGAAATCGAGGTCGAGAGGTTGGGGTAAAGGGACTGGAAGTGAGGGAGGCAGAAGCATACAGAAAGGAGATGTAGAAGACGAGGTTGAGAATTTGTGATAAAGAAGTGGGAAAAGGGAGGTGTAGAAGTGGGAAAAGGAAGTGTAGAAGACCGAGGTTGAGAATTTGGGATAAAGAAGTGGGAAGAAGGAAGCGTAGAAGATCGAGGTTGAGAATTTCGGATAAAGAAGTGGGAAATAAAGGAAACTATACCTACACAGAGGTAAAAGAGGTTGAGGGGTTGGGATAAAAGAAGTGGGAAGAAGGAAGTGTAGAAGATCGAGGTTGAGAATTTGTGATAAAGAAGTGGGAAAATACAAGAAACTATACTACACAGAGGGAAATGAGGTTGAGAATTTGTGATAAAGAAGTGAGAAAAGGAAAATGTAGAAGACACATTGAGAATTTGGGATAAAGAAGTGGAAGAAGGAAGCGTAGAAGAGGTAGAAGCGTAGGAAATGTAGAAGATCGAGGTTGAGGAGAATTTCGGATAAAGAAGTGGGGAAATAAAGGAAACTATACCCACACACAGGTAAAAGAAGTTGAGAATTTGTGATAAAGAAGTGGGAAAATACAAGAAACTACATCTAACAGAGGTAAAAGAGGTGGCGAGGTTGGGGGTAAAAGGGTCCGAGGTGGCTTGGTGCTGCAGCGACCTGACCCAATTCTGACCCAAATGCTAGTCGTTCGTTGTATCGCATTTGCATCTCCCTTCACATCGTTCGGTCGCTTTTCCCTTGACATTCTTTCCTTCTTCTTTCTCTCTCGGAAGAAGAAGAAGAAAAAAAAATGTCTCTCTTTAAGAAAAAACAGGTTCTGATTAGATCCTGAGTAAGTGCTCTGGTGATTAAAAAGATTAGGAAAGATGACGGGCGGTTTTATTTTTTGGGGGAAATGGGTCTTTTTATATATTTTTTGTGTCTTTTATTACATTCCTTGTACTGCATCTTGTCTTCCTCTCCTTCACCTTCGTATGCCCTCCCTTCCCTTCCCTCCCCCTACCCTGTCCATCCCTTCCCTCCCCCCCCCCTGTCGCTTCTAACTACCTATACGACCTTCTTCTTCTTCTTCTCCTCCGTCTTCTTCTTCGTCTTCTTCTTTTTCTTTCTTCTTCTTCTTCTTCTTCTTTCTTCTCCTCCTCCTCCTCCTCCTCCCCCTCCTCCTCCTCTCCTCCTCCTCCCCCTCCTCTCCCCTCTCCTCCTCCTCCTCTCCCCCCTCCCCCTCTCCCCTCTTCCTCCAAGAACATGATCTAACCCCCCTCCCCCCCACCCCCCCTCCCATCCCCAATGCCCTTTTCCTCCAGTGCACAAACAACTTAAGAATACAGTAGGCTTTGGCACACTCCATTACCTACTACTGTCTCCATATGTTTGGTACTTTTATCATTATGCTTCGAACGATTCTTTTCTAAAATCTATATCGTGTTTTTTTATGAGTAAGAGCACATATTTTATAGTTTTTTTCTTATCATTATATACCTTTAAGTTCATGTTATTACTCGAAGAAGAAAGGAAGTGTTCAGGAGTGATCAGTTTTCCTGATTCGGTGTTCAATTGTTTTATTAAGAGCGGAACATTTTGGTCACGGTCGAAGCGATTCAACCTCCAGTTTTCGTTTTTTCGGCTGACTCACTAATTTCCATGATGTGAACGAATTTTTTACACGTTTTCCCGCCGTTTCCTTCGTCATTTCGCTTTCTAAACGGCCGATTGTACACCTATGATCGATGATTTCTGAACAAAACTCCCCCAAAGGTGTTGCATATTGTTCCAAAGACATCGGGTGTTGCGCCAACGTCCCGAAAAGGATCGTTCAGTTTCACTTTTCACTCGCAGCTCGTGGCTTCGTTCGGTCACGCGGCGGCGCTTGGTCAACAAAACCCACTCGTATTTGCCTCCTCGTTTTCGTTCATAAAATGGCCGAACTTGTCCGTTTTTCCTCAGTCATGGTTGAAAGGGAGGCTGATTTTTAAATGCTCGATCATTTTGCTCCGTTCTCTTAACTCTTCACTTTCCTTATCACTTTATCTCTTCCCATCGCTTCGTTTTCGGTTCATTGGTTTTACTGTTATGCAAATTAGCTTCTTTTTCAGGTTTGAAATTATGTAAATGAATGATCTATTTTCTACTAATACGTTTATACGCCACTGATTAAGCTTAATAAACAATAACAGCTTAAGTAGAGTTATTATATTTGCAACTTATAACAAACACTATACACACTGGAATACAGACACAGCAATACACACTAATATTAGTTTATATCTATCAACACGTTCACGATACACTGATAATACATCCCTATTACACATGGTTCACTGTCATCCCCGCACGTGACAGCCATGGCACTCCCCGGTGGCACTGATCAAAGACTAAACTCACTCGCTACAGAATACCCCGGACGCACCTCTCCGTAAATATCCACAAATGTCAACGTGTCACAGCAGAGAAGTAGGAAAAAAATGCGAAAAAGGGAGTGATTCGTAACACAGAAGGAGTAAGGAGTTGCTTCTCGGACCCGCCTGCCTCTCCCTCTCACACGCTCGCGACTGGGTCTCTCCCTCCCTGGCTCTCGGGGTGCCTCGGCCATCCCCAGGCTCCGGGGGTGAACTTTAGCCGATGCAGAGCAGGGAACCGAAACGCCTCCCCCCTCCCCTCTCCCTGCCCCTCTCCCTCTCCTTCCCCTCTCCCCCTTCTCCCCCCTCTCTCCCCTTCTCCCCTGCCCTCTCCCTCCCCCCTCCTCCAGCACCGCCTACCTCGTCCACCTTTCATAGGTCAGAAGTCTTAATGACACCCCCCTTCCCCCTCCCCCCCCCCCCTTGTCGTCAGGGTCACTCGCCAAGGGTTCAAGGGAACACAAATATTTGGGCGAAAGACGTGGTGGGCGCCGCCAAACGACCATGCCCTCGATCTATAAATATCTATATCTTCTCCTCCACCTATCTATCTATTTCTCCTCTCAGGAATTAGAAATAAACCACAAGAGTAAGAAGACTGTGGAAGCGGGTAGTGGGCACGGGCCGTCCGCCGCTCTGGGTATGCGTGAGGAACAGGCCAGAAAATGATATATATCCACACTTCTTGTAATTGCCTTTGGTCATAACGGTGAAATGTGGGATGGGGGGCGGGGGGCGGGCAGCCTTGACAGGTGGGCCTCCTTGGCGAGAGAGAGACTGGAGGAATCGGAACCTTGTATGGGTTCGGAAAGAGGTGTTCAATTACAGATACCCGAAGCAATTTTGGGTTCCTTGGTTCGGAAAGAAGAAAAAAAAAGTGCGGTTGGGTTTTAAATTGTTTTTTTTTGGGGGGAAAAAAGTATTTCTGGTCAAATTACTCTGAATCTGGAATTTCCTGAACTATTGTGTGTCATAAAAAAGAGAGTATATAATGGTACTTTCCTTAAAAATGGATAAACTTTAATGCATTTTGTGATAGTCCAGAAAAGACAATAGTTATTATGCGGAAAATGTGACCCCGTGACATGCAGTGAACAAGCTGAATCACGAAGAATTAATGTAATTCATAATCGTCTTATTGTTTGGTAATCAGGTCAGACATGACCACTGCATCGCCGCCAGTCACGTGACCAGCCGTAACACCTGCCAACCCCCTCCCAGGCACCAAGTCTGTTATGCATGACAACTCTGCCTTCCGAGCTCTCTCTGCGTCATGCGAGCTCTCCCTTTGCGCGGGGTAAACTAATGGTACGCTCGAGGGGTCGAATTCCCTTGCTCCGAGTCCGAACCCGCTGCACGTGGCGAAACCGCTGCGGCGTGAAAGGCGTTCGCGAGCGGCGTCCGCGCGCGCGCCAGCTGCCCCCCGAAAGCTGTAATTGTTGCGACACTTTGATCCGCGTTTTAATCCGTCCGAGGAGCTTTGGAACGGACGTCGGTCTGTCTATAACGGATGACGTTAAAAAGGCTTTTCCTTGACTGCGGTTTCATTTACGACTCGAGACGCCCGCAAGCCGCCCCGTCGAGGTCATCGAGTCGGGCGGCGCTGACTCTCTACGCCCGCACTGCGCATGAGCTTTAAGCCTGATCGCTTCGAACTTCTGGAGTTAAGTGGCTTCGTTCCTGAGACATGTAGATTTATGTAGATTTATGAACAAGAAAAGAAAGGTATTGAGTATTGATTTGTTGAATTTTTTGTTGTGTAGACTTGTAAATACGAAAGCAAAGGTGTTTCTGAACAAAAAAAGAAATGTATTGAGTTTTGATTTGTTGATTTTTTGTTGTCTAGACTTGTAAATACGAAAGCAAAGGTATTTCTTTCATTCGATTTATCTATCCTTTTATACTGTAGACTTATAAAAACAAACACGAAATAAATCAAGCTCCTAGTTCCGTCATTGCAACATATTTTTCAGAAACTTCTCGGCTGGAGAGCAACGTTGCCACACACTCAAAGATGCAACACGAGAATGAGATCACACAGACGTCTCTAAAAACAAGTTCGCTGAACGGCCCTGAGTTTCCTCCACGACCGATGTCTCGAACAATCATATTTTCCCTCGGATCCCTTACCCGACACGCCTAAATCTTTCCCTTACACGACACACCTAAGTCTTTCTCTTCATTCTTTGGTGCTACAAATTGTTATTCTATTTCCTGTTCTGTTTTGTGATGATCGTCTTTTTCTAGATCTTTTTTAAGGCTCTTTCTCATTCTTTACAGCTACAAAGTACTATGCTATTTCCTGTTCTGTTTTGTGGTGATAGTCTTTTTCTTCTAGATGGTTTTAAAGGCTCTTTCTCTTCATTCTTTGAGGCTACAAATATTATTCTATTTCCTGTCGTTTTGTGATGATAGTCTTTTTCTAGATTTTAAAGGTCTTTCTCTTCATTCTTTGGTGCTACAAATTGTTATTCTATTTCCTGTCGTTTTGTGGTGATAGTCTTTTTCTAGATCTTTTTTAAGGCTCTTTCTCTTCATTCTTTGAAGCTACAAATTGTTATGCTATTTCCTGTTCTGTTTTGTGATAGTTTTTTCTTCTAGATGGTTTTAAAGGCTCTTTCTCTTCATTCTTTGTACAAATTGTTATTCTATTTCCCGTCGTTTCCTTCTAGATGTTTTTAAAGGCTATTTTTCCTTCTGGGTTAAAGAGGAATTAGCATAATTTTCCCCTTTCTTTATGGTGTCTGCAGTAAGCTCATGTTGGACCATGAGCTAAAGCGGTCTTATATGCTGACCTAAATCCGTAAATGATACATTGCATATTCTCTTACCCTTCCAGGTCACCTCCTTCTTCCTTTCCTTTTTTCCTTTTTCGTTCTTCTATCTCTCCTTTTCTCTCTCTCTCTCTTTTCTTCTCCCTTTCCTCCTCTCCGTCCCTCTCCCCTTTTACCGTCCTCTCTCCCTCTCCCTCCTCCAAGGCACTCATTTTCATCCTTCTATCTCCCTTTCTCTCTTTCTTCTCCTTTCCTCCGTCTCTCTCCCTTTTTACCGTCTCTCTCCCTCTCCCTTCTAGACACTCTCACTGCCCTCCTTCCCTCTCCGAAGGCGCTCACTCTCACTTTCATGCCTTGCTCTCCTTCCCTCCCTCCCCTCCCCTCTCCCTCCCCTCCCTCCCCTCACCCTTACAAGACACGCTCTCACTCTCCTTGGTCGTTATTCTTTTCTACTTGTTTTTCTCCGTCTCTCCTTCACTTCTCACTTCTTTCCTTCTTCTCACCGTCCCTCCCTCCCTCCTCCTTCTTCGCCGTCCCTCTTTACTTCCCTCCCTCCCTCCTACCTCCCTCCTTCCTACTCTTCCTTCTTCTCTCCCTCCCTCCTTCCGTCCCTTCCTTCTTCCTCCTCCCTCCTTCCTCTCCTCCTTCCTCCCTCCCTCCTCCTCCTCCTCCCTCCCTCCCTCCTCTTCCTTCCTCCCTCCCTCCCTCCCTCTCCTCCCACCCTCCTCCCGCCCCTCACCCCTTTTTCCACGCCTTAAAAATCCATTAGCGCCACAAACGGGTCCCCTTCCCCGCCCACCCATTTGCCGCCCGCGTTAAATGCATGATACCGCCGCCCACATACCCAACGCGACCACGCCCACGCCCTCGCCCTTTCCCGCAACACGATAAGAACCGTGACGCTGTGGGCGCTGTTTCAAGCTTAGTCACGAACGCTGGAAATGTCACTATGTAGAGTTCTTTCTGTGTTTTTTTTTTTTCTTTCTTTCTTTTTCTTTCGCTGCTTAATTCTCTTTCGGTGTCTCTTTCTTTATCGCTCTCTCTCATTGCCTTTTGTCTAATTCTCTCTCATTCTGGTTGTCTATCTATTAATCTATATATCTGTATCTATCTATCAATCTATCTATCTATCATCTCTATATCTATCTATCTATCTATCTATCTTGTCTATCTATCTATCTATCTCTATCTTATATATATCTATCTATATCCTGTCCATTTCTGCCTCTCTCTCCATCCCTCCCTCGCCTTCTCTTTCACTCTCTCTTTATTCTTATATAATTTTTTTTTCACTCCTTACGTTTCTATTTCATGAGTCAATCTCTTTCTTTTCCCTCTTTTTTATGTCCTTTCCGTCATGTTTCGTCCATGTTTCTTTTGTGTTTATTAGCATAAATCGTGCAATGAGCGAATTTCAAAAAGTCATATTTCAGAGAAAGTGGTCGTTAAAAGTTTAGCAAAAGTAGGCTTATCCAAGAAAAAAAAAGATAGAAAATACACATATTCCAATAATAAATCTGAATTTTGCGTATGAAACCCAATAATCTAGATCTTAATATTAAACGATATATTAAAAAAAAACATTCCAATAACAAATCTAGATCTTATATTAAACGATATAAAACATATTCCAATAATAAATCTGAATTTTGATATTAAACGATATATTCAAAAACATATTGCAATAATAAATCGATATTAAACGATATATTAAAAAAACATATTCCAATAATAAATCTAGATCTTAATTTGAATACGGTTCTAGATCTTAATATTAAACGATATATATAAAAAAACATTATCCAATAATAAATCTAGATCTCGATAATAAACGATATATTAATCAGTGAATTTACATCAAGACAGCGACTTGCTCTCACTGTCAACAAGGTTGTCATTTCCCTGTTGACTGAACGCCCCTTAGCCCTTACGGAGACGCGGCTCACCAACTTCCATTTGTAACGGAAATGCCAGGGACGGAAAAAGTGGTGACCTTGAACATTGATCATCTATCTTCTATCTGTTTGTCTGTCTGTCTATCTGTCTGTCTATCTATCTCTGTCTGTCTGTCTATCTATCTGTCTGTCTGTCTATCTATATCTGTCTGTCGTCTATCTATCTAGTCTATCTATCTGTCTATCTATCTGTCTATCTATCTGTCTATCTGTCCTATCTATCTCTATCTATCTATTCTATCTATCTATCTATCTATCTCTATCTATCTGTCTATCTATCTATCTATCTCTGTCTATATATCTATCTATCTATCTATCTATCTATCTATCTATCTATCTATCTATCTATATCTATCTATCTATCTATCTATCTATCTGTCTAATCTATCTATCTATTTATATCTATCTATCTATATTATATCTATCTATCTATCTACATCTATCTATCTATATGTATCTATCTATCTACGAAACGGAAATGCCAAGGGCGGGAAAAACAGCGACCTTGATCATTCAGTCACACTTTTATTGTTTATTTTGACAAATATTTATTTATCTATTTGTTGTTTTTTATTTTCGGAGGCAGTCACGCCCTGTCGGTTGGCACATGACACCTTGTGGTCGGTTGGATTTTCTTCCGTGCCAAATACAGGGGTTCGGATATATATATATATACTTTCGGTTTTTTTTCCTGTCAGTGCTGGAAACACCCGAACGAAAATCTTTTCACCCTCCCGCATGACTTTCACTGTCAATTTATTCCCCGGCCATTTATAGCAAGCGTCAAGTCGAGTCACATCATCTCGACCTTTCACGCACACGTCACACCTAGCATCAGAAACTACACGATCTATGTAGATCTAGCACCAGAAACTACAAGAGCTATGTACACCTAACATCAGCAATTACAAGAGCTATGTACGCCTAGCATCAGAAACGACACGATCTATGTACACCTAACATCAGAAACTACACGATCTATGTACACCTAGCATCAGAAACTAAAGCTACGTAACGTAATAAAAATAAAAACAAAAGCTAATCGCCGACAAAAATAACTCGCCGTGATTCCGTTCTGAAAACTATAAAAATGCATAATTTTGAAATTGATAAAGAGCGCGGGAGAGACGACTGACACAGACCCAGGAAATCGAGGAGTAAGGTGTTGTTTGTTTTTCTAACCGCATCTGCGAAAAGGTCACGTGAGTGCTCTATGTTAACTGGCCCGAGGCTCAAAATCTACTGCCCCTACCCCCCCCACCCCCCCTTAACCCCCCATCCCTAAAAATAACAACCTCGAATTAGGTTTTTGAGACGAAAATACACTCGTTTGCGTCAATTATGTATTACAGTTAATATACATTTTCTCCTTTCGGTGCCTTGCTTTATATATCCGAGTTCTTACGGCATGCAAAAGCCTTACGCAATACAAGTTCTCGTCTGGCCATAAGTTGCGTAGGTCCCTGATATCGAAAGGTTTCTCGTTTGCGATGCGCAAGATACAACAGCCTGGCCGCCATTTTTTTCCCCCATCGAAGAACTCGGCTATCTGATGGCATTGCGGTCCATTCACCTGCGACATCGATAGGTGATGGCTCAGAAGAAAGGTTAAAGTCGGAAAAGAGGTTAATGGCGACGACCTCCTGCCCTCAAGAACGTTGTCACTGTGTTATTAACATCGGCATTGGCTCCCATCGAAGGTTAGTATCACCAACCCAAAATATCACTCAATTAGCATCACCCATCAAAGGAATCATTCCATTAGATATGATCGTTCCTAATTTCCAAGAATCCAATTTGAGGTTGACCCAAAAGAAAGCAAGAAGTCGTTAAATTTCCTCATTCGTAATGGCGGTTAACGTCACGTGCGCCACGTCTTTCCCGCCAATAAATTGCGCGGGAAAAGTAACCGCTAACGGATGGCGTGCTTTCTATTTTTTGAATTTCTGTTTGTTTTGATTGATATTTTGCATCTAGGATACTGCTCTTTCGCCAAAGAACATTTTCTATTTTTTAATATCAATGGAAGTGTTGTTTTTTAATGTCAAATTACTAGAAGTCTCGAGGCTTAATTACGGGTTGCATGTGTATAAAAAACACAACCCCTGGATATTGATTAATGAGCGTCGATCGAGTGACAAACGACAAAGAGTAAAAGTATAATTTGCAAACTTTCCTTTCCAGCAATTCCCATGCGATAATCAACGAAAGATCACAAAAGGAAACAGAATATTGCGTCATCCAGACAGGCACAAAAGCACACGCTTTATCCTCAACCTGAACCTGAGAACGAAACAAAAAAAAAGACAAAAAAAAAAGGAAAATATATATTCGGAGAGATGGAAGGCTCAGAGCGGGAAAGTCCCTTGTCGGCGCTGTTGAAACTTTTTCTCTCTCTCTCTTTGTGTCTTCAGAAGGACCGGTTTTTTAGAGCGTTTTTTTTTTTTTTTTTTTAAGCCACTTTCTTTTTTTCTCTTTCGAAGCGTCATCACTGTATCTGATGATTAGACTGAACCACGTGCGTATTTCTTGATAAGGAGAGTGTATGTGATGGTACGATAAGGGCGATTATGATAAAAAAAAAAACAATGAAAATTAAAAAAAAACGTATATTATTTAATCATTAGAGCCATGAATACCTTTTCATTGTAGAGATTTAAATGTCAGACAACGTTACAACTTGGTTTTGAATCTTATCACGGTCATGTAACGGTCAACGCTTGCACGACCAGGTAATAATTAGAATATTCCTTTCATGAATTCCCATCAGCTGAGCACCACACCCCGGCCGCCCCAACCACCCTGAACTTGCGCCCGCTTGACCTTTGACCGCTCGTGACCTAGGTTAGTATATGTGTCTGTGCTCTTGCCGATTAAGCACCCGAACGCTTTGTTCCACAATGGGTGAAGCGCCTTTCATGACCGAGCCCATTAATACCAATTTCCCATTACTTTCGCCGCTACTGTTGGTCGCCCGGCTTTCAGTCCTTAGCGGTCGTGGGGAAGGAGCGAGGGAGAGTGAAAGGTAGGTTAGTGAGTGAGAGAGGAGTGACATCCAGTTTTCAATAAAGGAAGCCACAAAAAAAAAAAAACTAACTTGCCCTCTCCCTCTCATCGAGATTCTAAAAATAGACTGGCGTTCGGAGCGCGAGGCCAGTCACGAGCAGGCTGGCGTGGACTGAAGGAAACTTAAATTTCGAAAATATGAACATTGGGAAAACTGATTACTTGTAAATTCAAGCTTCTGGATATTGAATTCTGTTAGTTTAACCATTTCTAGATCAATAAATCCGTCAATCTTTAAATCTAAATCTATATTATTTAACTCGAACGCGCGATTCATGGATCATTCTGATTACTATGTTTGTATGACAATCCATTTATTCTTACACTTGGCAACCGCTGCTGAGGGTGCTGGTGCAGAGACCTTTAAACACGGGTAAGCGGTATGGTTTCATTATAAGGGTTTTATGGCAGGTAATAAGCTGTTAGGGTGAACGTGTTTGAGGAAGATGACTGTTAGGTTATAGGCCAAGAAAGGTTTGTTAACGCGTGTTTCCTAATTTCGGATAAAAAGCTATTTGTTCAAAGAATAGTATTGTTTAAGTATGACGAAGGGATGTTCAAAGCAAGGCCAATTCATTTAAAAACAACATTTAAAAAGTTGGAAATATTCGAAAAATGTCACCCCTTAAAAAATGTACTTTCCCACTTCCCGTTTTCTGTGACTCCACCCAGTCACGATATACCAGCGAGAATAACACGACCTGGTATATATCGGCGTTCGTGGGCGGTGCGGCGGCGTTTGCACGGCGGTTTTGTGGTGCGTAGCGTATGACTGAGGTTGTCCGGCGAGGCGAGAAAAGGGCGTTTGGAAAGGTACAAGACAAGGACGCGCTCAAGCTCAGAAAACAAAAAAATGGCTGACGCGAAGGTATGCATGAGAGTCTTTTTAAAGAAATTGGTATTTGTAAAATTATTTTGTCTGTAGAAATTAAACGAGACATCATAAAACCAGCTGAAATATCAGATGACCCTTGCAAAAATATGCAAAGGTTTCCAAATACCAAGAGTTGGTGCAAAAATACGAGTAGATTTTTTTTTGCTTAACTTCACTGTACGGAAACTTTGGCGAAGGAATTTTGAAGCCCCTAAAATGCTATTTAGGTCCTGATAGTTTTTTTTTCTAATGAGTTTCAATAGGAACATGGTACTCGCAAGAACATGAAAAAGGTTAGAACATAATTTGGAGGAGATTGGTGAGGTTGCAAGGATTACAAACAAAACAGACATAAGGTTCGAATATGTATTATTTGGACAGTTATCAACATTCGAATTGTGAGTAACAGGGAGTTTTGGGCTTTAGCATTAATGGGCTAAAATAGAACATGGTAAAAAAAAAAATAAACATCATAAAACGCCGGATACAGGTAATTTATGGTGTCGAATCAGTACTCTATCATCATATGAAAGTATTAACCCAGATCATTTCCTACTCAATAAATATTGCATCGACACCTTCACTATCCGCATTCAGTTGCAGTGTGTTTTGCGTGGCATGTTCTGTGTATTATCTCTGCTTAGTGTTATGTCTGTGTATGTGTGTGTTTGTGTGTATGTCTGTGTATGTGTGTGTTTGCTCGTAGTATGTTCTTGTTGTATGTCTGTTGTCTTGTTGTGATACTGTCTGCTGTATGTGTCTGTTAATAGATATGTGATGTATGTCTGTGTTATGATCGTGTGTTTGATGTGTAGTGTCTGTGACATGTGTTGATCTGTGTTTTGTTGTTGTATAGTGCATAAGCGAATGGTCTGTGTATGTGTCTATAAATAAGAGAGCTCAGGGACTGTACGAGACTATCGTTCTCGTGTATCATGCAAGATCAGCTTATACTTGTTTTGCGTTCACATCGTTGTATGTCTGTGTATGTGTCTGTCTGTGTGTTGATGTGATATTGTACGTAACAGTCACTAAAAGTTAAAAAAAAAGAAAACAAAAAAAAATGCTTAATCGTGAACCTTCGTGCAAAGTTCACGTAGGATGCAGTTGAGTCATGTTGGAAGTACCTTCGTGGCACAAAAGAGGATGTTCACAATGGAGCGCAAGACCGGAACACGAATGCCTAATTTTACTAAATAATATAATTATATAATAATGATAATGATAATAATATCGTATCATAATAATAATAATAACCAATCAAATCCAATTTAGATCTAAATTAATTGACATAATGGATTCGTCTGATTAGGC
Organism: Penaeus vannamei; assembly: GCF_003789085.1. Lineage (NCBI taxonomy): Eukaryota > Metazoa > Arthropoda > Malacostraca > Decapoda > Penaeidae > Penaeus > Penaeus vannamei. Next base: position 29,302 of record NW_020869422.1, on the reverse strand, counting down.
ATTCGAGACTAATCCATTATTTATACGTCAATTAATGTTGTAGATTGTCGAATATTTGATTGGTTATGGTCCCTAATTTTGTTTATTTTGTCAATTAATTGGATTTTGAATTGGAATTGCATTTGGGTTATGGTCGCCTAATTTTTTTTTCTCTCTCTTTTTTTTTTTGCCTATTATATCGAATTATTTGGTGATTGGTTGTCTTTTTCTAATTTTTTTCATTTATGTGCGCAGTATATCTTTCGTGTTTTGAAGATTTTTTTATGCTTTCATGTATTCTTATGCGTTCAAAAGATTACCTGCTAATGATGGGTTTTGATTATCTAATAGCTAGCTATCATCGATTAGGATTAAAAGAATGAAAAGGAATCTGAATTAATTTTGACATACATGTTAGTAATTAATTTGAAATATAATACGGTACACTCAAAATTAAGAGTTTGCTCTGTATAGATATGTCCGTCAAGATTTGAAGATGAAAAAAAACTCCTTTCGTAACACCAAACTAACAACTGATAAGAACAAACATACCCCACCAAGATAGAGATGAGACTCTCAGACATAGAGTTGGCAGGAGAGAGAGGGTGAGAGAAGAAAGACGAGAGAGATGGAGGAATGAGCGATGCCTACACACTTGGCAGATGAATATTCTTCGGTAGAGAATCGATAAGGGCATAATTGATTAGAGAAGAGGACAGAGAGAGAGGAGAAGAATAGTGATGCGAGTGAAACGGACTGGAATGAGCAACGTGATCCGGAGAGAACGAGGAGGAGAAAGTAGATGAGAATGGATAGGAGAGACAGAAGAGACCACGTACCAGAATAACAGTATATTCTCTAAACATAGCTTCTAGAATTTGATGAAGAGAAGAGATGAGATGATGATTTGATACTTGGACGAGATGATCACATATCGAAAGAACGAGATGAAAGGATAATGATGCGAGAGAGAAAGAGAGAGAGACGCGAGGGAGATCTTTGAGAGAAAAAGAGATATACGAGATTGATGAACAGAAGAAGGAGAGAGAGAAGACGCGATGAGGAATGAAGCAGAAGAGCATCCTATGCCAAACTACCGTAGATGAGACGAAGGAGAGAGAGAGAGAGAAGAGATGATACAAAACAGACAGAGCAGGACAGGACAGACGACAGAGGACTAGAGGACAGAATTGAGAGAGAAGAGAGAGAATTGGAGAAAGAGAAAGAAAAAAAAAAAACATGGGCTTTTTCCCACACAACTCAATCACCAAAAGGATAGACGGGGGGGGAAATCGTGTCTACTTGAAAGCTTTGCCGAGGCTGATACAAAGCATATAACACTTCGCAAACACCTAATCATTCCTGCAAACTACATTTCCGCAACATCGAGGGACTTCTTGCAGAGCACGCGGCGTCAGGGATTCGCACGGGTCTGGTGCTTCAGGAAACCTGTCCAGGGAAAGTGTTCGGCTGGGCATGATACCGAGCGGGTTCGATCGGCGGAGGAGTCGTGTGTTGTAATGCGGATGGTTATTCGGCTCGTTAAGGTAGTGTGTGGTTTTCGGGATTGAGAGTTGTGATTTTTGTTTTTCCCCTTTTTTAGGTTTGCTTGAGTTTTAAGAGTTGATTAGACTTTTTTGGGCTTCTTTTTAAAGCACTGCTAGTTTATGGACGGAGCGAAGGTATTTTTCCTTTTTTATTTAAGATGAGGTGAAGTTATTTTAGGAGCGAAGGATTTTTTATTCTATTCGAGAGTTCTGTAATTGTATTAGGAGCGACGGTAATTCTTTGTTTTTTTTTAAGTTGTGAGTTATTAGGAGTTGTTTATTTTTAATCATGACGGATGAAAATTCCTTATTTTAAGTTGATTTAGTCCGACTGATAAGACTCTCGATTTCAAATTGTAATGGAGTGTAATTTTATTTGAATTATATATCTTTTCATTGAGTAAAATTATCCACGATCAATTTATCTCAATCCCTTAATTCATGAAAAGAGAAAAGACACTTTAATGCGATTCGGTTCAATCTCATCTTCGTCCATTAGAAGATCTTAGAAGACGTGTTGACACTTAAGTAGGAGAAAGTTGCAATTATTTCGGAATTGTCAATCGCTTTTGTTTCTTCGTCACAGCATCCGAGTGAAAGAGAATTACAGATTTTATTTTCCCTTTTTTTTTTTTTAGTCCTCTCTCCATGCCAGACGAGAAACAGTCAGGGGGGAAAATAAGGTCGATAAAGGTCGTTCTCTCGCGAGGTCACTTGTCTGCTACGAGTTGTTGCCAGAGGTACGAGATATGTTGCTTGGGCGAGTTTCCAAGCAAAGGCTCTCTTTTTTTTACTTTTTTTTATCACTCGAGGCTCAGCTTCTCCGCTACGCTTTGATGTGTATTTATCGCTAGTTGATATTGACAGTGATTTCACTTTTTCGTTGCGTAATTCCTCTTTCGAGTGATGCCTCCACCTTTTCCTCTGATGCAACCTCCACCTTTTCCTTCGGTGCAGTTCCGTTTTCTCTCCGGCGCTTCGAAAGCTATCGAGACAATTGGAGAAAACGGGATTCTATTGATGACGCAATCGTTAATTATTTCCTTGTTCATTATCGCATATTTTCGAATAATTGAATATCCTTATTCTGGACTGAAAGGGGAAAATGGTAGTTTTTTTCCTATTGTTTAAGATGTCCTCCTCAACGCAATAATAAAAAAGGTTAAACTTCGACTTCTACTTCGAATATTGAAATTTCGTTCGGATGCAAAGAACGAAATGAGATGCAATGAATCTAATCCATATAAAAATTAACCCAGAAAAAAGGTTCCACATGCTAATATCCTAGATTTTCTATTTATTAATATATATAATATATATTAATATCCTAGATTTTCTAGATAGATTGACGTAACAAGAAAGCACTTCCTGTTTCTGCGTATATTTGATCACGTGACCATCAACTTTCTCGAATCGTGTCCAAGTACGCAATGAGAGGCTTTTTTTGCGCATGTGAGTGTTATTTCCCCTGTTTTGATTGTCGTGGGATTGTGTGATATGATTGTGAGTCCATAGTTGGTGATATGGTAGAGTAAAAGTTGATCTGTAAGTTAGGAAAAAAAATGTAGGACAAATAGAACGATGGCAGAGAGAGAGAAAAAAAACGATCTCGCAAAAAGTGTTAATGATGTGAAAGTTGATCTCGTATGCATGGTGCAGTTTTTTTTTCTGCTGATAGAGAAGGGGAAAAAAATGGTAGAAAACAAGGTTGCAGAGTGAAGGTGTATCAGATACGTTAGTATTTGTTTTTTGAGTTGATGTACCTGTAGAATTATGCCCAGGTGTCGTCAGCGGGGACAAACCTGTAGAGAATAATGACCAGGTGTCCGTCGGCGGGGAAATGATCAAAACTGAACATAAATGAATATAAATCAATGAGGATTATTCCCACAGTCAAGACATAGAAAACGGGAACCTATATGACTGTAAGCCCTAACTTAATTATTTTTTTAACATTGAATATTTCGCCAAAAGGGATAAAGAACCAGTGCTTTCAAGTGAACCGACCCTTTCTCGGCGCTCAGGAGCAGAGAAGACCGGCCACTTTTTAAGGAATCGACCCCAAGGAATTATAAAAAGCGAGAAAAAAGTTGCAGGGTTCGTCGGGAACCAAAAAGTGTGAATGTCTGCGTGTGACTTTTCTCCTGTGCGTATAAGAGCGACACTTATACAGTAGCACTTCCTTTTAAAGATCTTTTGTTACTTTTAGAATATTAGGTTTGCAGATTTGTCCTAAAAAAGTGTGCATTGCCGACAATTAATGAACCGCGAAAGTGAATTTACTTGTTTTTACGAGCTAGAAATATAGGTTTAGTAGCTTTCATATATGTATATATATAGATAGATATACACACACGAACGCACGCACACGCATATATACATATATATATATATATATATATATATATATATATATATATATATATATATATATATATATATATATATATATATATATATATATATATATATATATATATATATATATATATATATATATAATAATATATATATATATATATATATATATATATATATATATATATATATATATATATATATATATATATTATAATATATATACATATATAATATATATATATGTCATATATATATATATATATATATATATATATATGGTATGTGTGTGTGTGTGTGTGTGTGTACAACACAACACAGTGTGTTGTATACATATATACGTATGTATCTCTTCTTGATCATCTGTGTATTTAACCACTTTTTTACTCTCACCATCACTAACTCTATAATATCGGAA
>NW_020869422.1:15000-20000 GCF_003789085.1 Penaeus vannamei | reverse complement strand
GAGGAGGAGAGTGAAAGTGAGATGAAAAAAATATATAATTGGAGACAGGAAGAGAGAGGGAGAGATAGACAGATAGACAGACAGACATACAAACATATCAAATATCAAACACAAGAGAAACACAAAGAACTTCAAAAAGGGAAACACGGATACCCAAGAGATAAAAAATAAATAAATAAATAAATAATAAAAGATAAAAATTAGAATTAAATATAAAATAATATAATAATAAATATTAAAATAGGCTCTATTGCAGTACCCATTCATCTTTATCCGAACAAGGGAAGAATCATAATCCGAAATCGATTCTTTCCTCTCTCTTCTTCCTCCTTCACGCTTCCTCAGTTTCTCAAGAGATTTAAAACCTTACAAAACCGGTGAATATTTGAAGAAAAAAAAAGAAATACATAACAGGTCCCTTTTGGCTTGACTTTTACCCTCGGCGAAGATGTAAAGAAACGCGTATTTTTCGTATTCAATGTTTTCTGTTGTTCTTTACTGTTGTTTTTTTATTGATATTTACATTATTAGGAAAATATCAATAGGAAAACAATAGAAAATATGATAATAGATAAGAAAGTCTGCGTTTTTTTTTAATTCCACGACGAATAAACATATTTGATTATATATTTACTATAAACTATTGCTCTAAGATGAAGTTTTTTTTTAAATAAAGAAACAGGTTATAGATAAAGACGCAGAGAGGAAAGGAAATCTAAAATAAATGCAATGACAAGGAAATCGAAAAATAACGAAACAAGAGAATGGCGGGAGAGAAGATGAAGGAAGAGAAGAGACTCAGAGAAGGAGGGGAGAAGAGGGAGATAGATAGATAGATAGAAGGAAAAAGAGAGAGAGGGGTGGAGAAGGAAGAGGAAGAGAAAGGGAGAAAGAAGGAGAGAGAGTGAGACAGACAGAGAGAGATTGAGAGAGACAGATAAACAGAAAGACGAACAGAGACAGAGACAAAATCCGAACAAATAGAAGAGAGAAAAAGAAAAACGACAAACAGACCAGACTAGAGACAGAGAATAAAAAGTGGGGGGAAGAGCGGAAGGAGAAGGGGCAGGAAGACGCCAGAGAGAAGGACCTCCCAAAAGTTCTCAAAAGTTCTCCAAAAGTTCTCCAAAAGTTCTTCAAAAGTTCTTCAAAAGTTCAAAGTTCTCAAAAGTTTTTCAAAAGTTCTCCAAAAGTTCTTTCAAAAACAAAAGTTCTCCAAAAAGTTCTTCAAAGTTCTCCAGCTTTCAAAAAGTTCTTCAACAGTTCTTCAAGTTCTTCAAAGGAGTTGCGCAAGAGTCGACCGGCGTCATCCAGAGCCTGTTCGGATGATTCATCAACCGTGGCATGACGATGGGGAAAGGTGGGCGGTGGGTTGGGGGGGGGGGGAGAAGGTGGGGAGAGAGAGGTGGTTGGGGGGGAGAGAAAAGGTGGGTTGGGGGGAGAGAAAGGTGGGTTAGGGGAGGGGGGGGTGTGGGTTAGGGGGGAGAAGGTGGGTTGGGGAGAGAGAGGTGGGTTGGGGGGGAGAGAAGGTGGGTTGGGGGGAGAAAGGTGGGTTGGGGGAGAGAAAGGTGGGTTGGGGGGGAGAAAGGTGAGTGGATGAAGAGGTGGGGTTGAGAGAAAGGGAGGTGAGGGGGGTGGCTTGCAGGAGGAAAGAGCTGGGGAGGAAGGTGGACAGAAGTTGGAAAAGAATGAGAAGAAAGTGGATAGGGGAGGGAAGAGGGGAAGAGGTGAGAAGTAAGTGGGAAGTAGGAGAGAGAGAGAGAGAGAGAGTAGGAGAGCAAGAGAAAGCACAAAGAGAGAGAAAGAGAGAACGAGATCGATAGAGAGAGAGAGACAAACAGACAGAGCAGATAGAGAGAGAGAAGGAAAGAAAGAAAAAGAAAGAGAAGAGACGATAGAGGCATAATAACGGAGTGAAAGTTATTACCCACAATGAACGGGTCTGCCGGATCATCCAAAGCGTGAACATCTTTTCAAAACATTATATCGAAGGTGTGAATAAATACCCAGACAAAGGTTGGTCTTTCTGGTATCGGGGCGTTGTGAAAGCGGGTTCCTGGTATTGGGTATTTGGTATTCTGGAATATCGCAAGTGGATCGGGCCAAAAAAGTGTTATTATTATTAATTTTGAAATGAGAGAAACGGAGGCAGACAGCAAGAGGGAGAAAGGGTGAGAGAGAGAGAGAGAGAGAGAGAGAGAGGAGAGAGAGAGAGAGAGAGAGAGAGAGAGAGAGAGAGAGAGAGAGAGAGAGAAGAGAGAGAGAGAAGAAAGAAGGGAGAGGAAAGAGAGAGAGAGAGAGAGAAAAGAAGAGAGACATACAGAGACAGAGAGAGAAGAGACAGAGAGAGCAGAAAGCAGAGACAGAGACAGTTATACAGAGCAAAGAGAAGCAAAAAAGAGAAAGAGAAAAAATAAGCGAATGACGAGGAGGAAAAAACTCAGAAACCACTAAAACCGAGAACTGAAGCGACAAAAAATATCATCCGTAAGATTTTTTCGCACAACTTCAAATAGGCCGTATAAAAGCGAATAAAAAACACGTCACGGACATTACCTGTACTAAAGTAATTCGCGTGTACTACCTGGTGCTAAATATAGCACCCGGAAGACTCCATTTTATATCATAAGGAAATATACCAAGAGAAAAAATACAATAGAATAATTACATGTTAAGTGAGATAAAAAGATAATTGTGGTGGAAATTCTATAAGGAAATATATGAGTTATTTGTCAACAAACAATTAGTAATATATTATACGCAATAGATGGTAAATTGTGTAATTATACATTAATTCCATCTTGCTATGCAGTTATATATTTTACAATTGTTTTGGCTTAATTAGATTTCCAGTTTGAAAAAAAAGGGAAAGACTTATACATTAATTGTGTTTTCGTCTTGCTATGCAGGTATATATTTTACAATTGTTTTGGCTTAATTGTTGATTTGAGAGAGAGAGAGAGAGAGAGAGAGAGAGAGAGAGAGAGAGAGAGAGAGAGAGAGAGAGAGAGAGAGAGAGAGAGAGAGAGAGAGAGAGAGAGAGAGAGAGAGAGAGGAGAGAGAGAGAGGAGGGAGGGAGGGGGGAGAGGGAGAGGGAGAGAGAGAGAGTGAGGCAGAGACAGAGAGAGGGAGAGGGAGAGAGAGAGAGAAAAAAAAAGAGAGAGAGGGAGGGAGGGAGAGAGAGACAGAGAGACAGAGACAGACAGACAGAGACAGAGATAGAGAGGGAGACAGAGAGAGAAGTAGAGAAAGAGGGAGAAGGAAAAAGAAAGAGAGGGGGGAAGGGAGGGAGGGAACAACAATCAAAGAAAAAGAGGAAAACAATAAAAAACAAAACGTCCTTTACTTGAAGAGCAAAAAAAATCTAAAACGCAAAAAGTGGAGAAAAAAAAAATTTATGACAGAGGAAGAAAGTGACGTGACGGCATCTTGCCCTGTCATGTCACGTGGATCTTTATGGAAACGTGACAGAGAGGGAGATGAGAGAGAAAGAAATATGAAGGCGAGGTGATAAGGACGAAGAGAAGATGGAAAAAAACGGAAAATATTCGAAGAAGAATGAGAAAATGTTTGTCTTGAGCGGAGAAAAGCAAACGAAAGATTCCTTTTAAGATAGAATAAAAGCAAGATTCCGAATGTAAAGGAATTTGTATGAAAAGACTGAAAAAAAAATAAAGGAAAGAAAAGAAAGTCCTTGGGAACAGCAAAGGGGAAGAGAGAAACAAAGGGATTAAGAAAAAAAATAACAAGGACACAATAAATATAAATAAAACGGAGTAATAAAATACTAAGACAATTATAAGGAAATACACCAAGAGAAAGAGAGAGAGAGAGAGAGAGAGAGAGAGAGACAGAGACAGAGACAGAGAGGACAGAGAGAGAAGAGAGAGAAGAGAGAGAGAGAGAGAGAGAGAGAGAGAGAGAGAGAGAGAGAGAGAGAGAGAGACAGAGACGAGACAGAGAGACAGAGACAGAGACAGAGACAGAGACAGAGACAGAGACAGAGATAAAGAGAAAGAAAGAAATAGAGCGAAAACATAATAAAAATAAATAAAAACAGAGTAAAAAAAAACAATAATAACAAAACAACCGCATCACAACCGATCGGAAAAAAAACGCCTCGTCACGGCCAAGTCGCCGCCATCATCAGTCTTTCTAATGAAACAGCTTTCGATGTGTGTTGCTTTTTTCTTTTTCCTGGATTTCTTCCTGGATTTTTCAAGCCTCATTGCCTCCGTGATGGCTTGTAAGACGAAAAGGTATCTCACGCAACGCCCGCAGAATTTGTGAATGTGAAATGGTTCGAGATTTTCGGTTTATCTTGTGCTTCATCTTCGAATGTCGGAAAAATGCAAAAGGGAAAGTTGTATTTCCTTTTTCCCCCCAATAACATAAAATAAAAACCTGTTCTATAAACTTGAGTATAATAAAAGTCTCTGTTGAAATAGCGTTTGCTCGAGAGAACGAATATAAGTAATCATAAGTTTTCGATCCAAACGGTCACTTTATGAAAGAGCTGAAGTATACGTGTAAGTGTGGCTGTGCTTTGTAAGTATGTGTGTGTGGAGGAAAATTAATATCTATAAGCCTACAGAAAAAGTATTTTTGTGTGTTCGTAAACTACTGGAATGCCAATTCTGGTAACATTTTAATAACATCTTAATATAATAGATCTTTTGTATTGTGAAGATATTCATTCTCATTCATACCTTTCTACATTTGCCAATATGAATACGATTCAACATTTTAATACCTTTTATGTAAATTTTCTTAAACCGCAAAAAAAAACTAGAGCAAATTCCCCAAAACTGAATTACCGGCGCAATAAGACCCAGTTCACATATAACAGCTACTCCCGGATTCTCTATTCAACGCCTCGGATGCCAGCAGTCATTTACAGGCCAGAGAATCCCCATGAGGTAATCCCCTCTTTTTAAGGTATTTTTTTATAAGGAGCCTCGTGAATTCTTTCCGAGTTCCGTTACCCAAGTGCTCCACCT
>NW_020869422.1:0-5000 GCF_003789085.1 Penaeus vannamei | reverse complement strand
TGTAGAACTGTATATGTTTATGTATTCTCAACGAGCAGTTCGCTTGTTCATACGCAAAACTCATGTTAACTGGAATGTGTAACTTACCGTAAAGTCGATCGGGAGACGAACTTTAATCTTTTGAACATAAGAACGGGTGTTTCATGCTTGTTTTTGTAGAGATAGAGTTGCCACTGGCTATTTGCACCAGGAAAGGATGTCACTCGAGCTTCTCCGTATGCAAGAATGGGCGTCGACTCGGAAAAATACACCTCCATGTTGATATTTGGTCGAGTGAGACTGACGGAGACAAAGATACTGAACCTCATTCCCCACTCGAATCTTTCCCCGCTGAACAATCGAGTGACATTAAGAAGAAAGAGAAAAGAGAGACAAAAACCGAGACAAGAGAGAAAAACAAGACAAGAGAGAAAATGAACAACAAATTTCCTCTTCAGTGCCCCCTCCCTCCCTCCTTCAGCACCAATCTTTCTTCCTTTTTCCCCCTCCTACAAAAACAAAGTCCCAGGACGAGCATTTTCCTCCACTGACCATTTTTCCCCAAGGATGCGAAGGCCCCCGAGAAACAGGATCATCCCGAGAGCACAGGAAGTGGGTCACGGAACAGAGGCAGGAAGGCAGGGACTCTCATGGCCACGCCCAGGTTGCCAAACAGGAGGACTTCCACAAACGTCACGGCATTGCAGTGGTTATGCCGAGACGCTGAACATTCTTCCTTTTATTGAACAGGGAGAGCGATCCAGATGAAGTGTGTTGTGCAGAGAAGACGGGAAGGTCTCCACTGCGTCCGAGGAAAGCAGAGTGGGGATAGGACTTCGCTCTATCGACGAGAAAAGCATTTAATAGATATTTCAAGAGGAAGATCTAGAGAAAGAAAAAGAGAAGTGTTCTGGGATCAAAGCTGGCGACTGCATCTGCAAGGTGAGGCCGTTTTTTTCTCCTCTTTGCTTTCCTTTTCCTTCCGTTTCCTTATTTCCGGTATTCGCTGAGAGAGAAAAAATAATAACAGCATATATATATATATATATATATATATATATATATATATATATATATATATATATATATATATGTATGTATATGTATGTATATATGTGCATATATTTTCTGAGCATATATATATATATATATAATATATATATATATATATATATATATATATATATATATATATGTATGTATATATTTGCACAGTATATATTATATATATATATATATATATATATATATTATATATATATATATATATATATTATATATATTATATATGTGTGTATGTGTGTGTGTGTGTGTGTGTGTGTTGTGTGTGTGTGTGTGTGTGTGTGTGTGTGTGTGTGTGTGTGTGTGGTGTGTGTTTATATATATATTCTCAGAAAATATATTGTCGAATCACTGGAAAATATATATACAGTAAAATAAGACAGATTTTGCTTTCAAAGGACACTAAGCAAAACATTTAGAAGAATCTCATGTCAGTTGGGAAATTCTTTCTTTTGTCTTTTTTCCCTTTTGCAAATAAAAATTATTTATTAGCTTAGAACAAATGTAAATCCTTTGTGTAAAAAGGCGTAAAATGCATTACATACACACATATAGATACATATACATGTATAAATACATACACATATATCACACACACACACACACAGATATTGTGTGTGTGTGTATAATAATATATATATATATTATATATATTATATATATATATATATATATATATATAATATATATATAATATATAGTATATGTATTATATGTATATATATATGTATATATGTATATATATAATATATATATATATATATATATATATACATATATTATGTGTCTGTTATTTATATATATATATATATATATATATATATATATATATATATAATATATACATACATACATATATATACATATACATGCATACACACACACACACACACACACACACACACACCACACACACACACACACACACACACACACACACACACACATATATATATATATATATATATAATATATATATATATATATATATAATAATGTATGTATATATATATATATATATATATATATGTATATATATATATATATATATATATATATATATATATATTATATATATATTATTATTGTCCGTTCATCTATCTGTATCTATATCTATATATATACATATTTATATACATATATATATATATATATATATACTGCATAGATATATATATATGGATATATGTGCACAGAAATATATTTATCTGTAAAAGTGTACATGTAAATATAAATCGATAATAGTGAGATAGGCTTCTATTCTGCGAGTAAAAGGGAAACTTAGAAATCTAGAAATCGTTGAATTTAGGATGAACAGCCTTCTAGAATAACCTTGATAGAGTGTCTAGTCTCGTGGCTGGCGTTAGAAGAAAAAAATAAAGAAAATGCAAGGAACAAAACTATACTTCCTTATATTCTTATAACCGCGTAAGATTTGTACTAAACAAGTGACCTTTTTCAAGCAAAGATAACCCTTCTAAACGGCGATAATTTCCCTGGAAACAGTGTCTCCGGGGGCGGGGCCTGGCTGGCTCTTTTCGGCAGGGTCGGGGTCAGCGGGCTAGGTCAAGGCAGGTCGCTCCAGATGGCGGCTTGTCTGGGGGCGCTGCGTTTGACCTAGTTTCTCACACCAGTTATTGGCAGGAATGCTCAGCTTCCGTCTATTTTTTTTTTTTTTTTTCTTTGCAGCATTATCGAGTTCTGCGTCAAGTGGTCAGCCTGACCTTTGATCAGCAGCTGAACCCCTTCACTCAGGCCCGGGAGCAAGCGGGGAAAAAGGCGTGCTGCGGGTGTGTTATGCCTGCTATCACGTGATGCTGTGAAGGCAGGCGAGGTCCGGAGATAATAAAAGATATGCAGAGAAAAAAAGGAGAAGAAATTGAATTATTGATCACAGGAGGCTTCCACGTGATAAGATCGGGAACTGTGAGAAAAGAATCTGGTGATATAAAAATGGAAAAAGAGATTAATCTATCTATCTTCTTTTTTCGTAAAAGGAAAAAGAGATTAATCCTTCTTTTTTCTTCAGCTTATTCCCATTTCTATACGGTCCCTGTTCCTCGTTAGCCTTTTCCATCTCTTCCAATCGCATCTTCCCTTCTGAGTCCCTTGTCTTACCAGATCTTTCAGCATGTTACCTTAATTTCACTCCAAGAAACGATACGGAAAAGATAAGAAGGAGGAAAGACCGAATCTCGAGAAGCGAAGAGGATCACGAACTCGAGTCCATCTCTCACGGCGCTGGCATCTCGAGGGGGGATACACAGGGGGAAAGGTGGAGGGAGGGAAGGAGGGAAGGAGGGAGGAGGGGAGGAAGGAGAGTAGAGGAGGAGGAGGAAGGGAGGAGGAAGGAAGGAAGGAAGGAGGGGGAAGGAAAGGAGAAGAGATATAGTAAGGAAGACAAGAAGGAAGGGAGAGAGGGATGGAGGAGGAGGAGAAGAGAGACCCAGACAAACACAGACAAGCAAAAACAAGACAGACAAAAGTGGCAGCAGACAGACAAAACAGACAGACAGAGAAAGAGTGGGCGCGTCAGGCAGGACCACCCCGAGAGGATAGACAAGGAAGGGTCTGCACAAATCTCCAGAGGGAATCGGAAGGGAGGTACCTGCGTTATAGTGCCAAAGGTCAGTTGGCAGTCCTTCGATCCGTGGTGTGTGGGTGAGGCGTGGGCGGGGAGAGGATTAGGGAAATGTGGGCGTGGGTGGGGGAGGGGAGGAGGAGGAGGACTAGGGGCTGGAACGGGCAGGGGGTTGGAGGAGGGGGTGTCACGTGGGCAGGAGGGAGGGAGGAAGGGAGCGAGGATAGGAAGGAGGGAGGGAGGGAGGGGGAGTCCTTGGAGGCTACTAAGAGAAGGAGAAGGAGGGGGCGTGGCACATAGCGGACCAAGATGACGGAAGAAAATTTTTACCGCGTCCAGAGCAGACTCCAATCGTGGGAGTTGCGTAAGAATGCATGCTTCTGCCGCTCAGTGAATGGCTCATAAGGAGACAGGGAGATGGGGGAGATGGGGGAGGGGGGGGAGGGGAGGGGGCGGACCGTTACGGGGAGGTCGGTCGAAAGGGCGATATTTCGAGGTGGCCGATGGGTTGCTAGGCGATGGGGCGGGTGCAGTTACGGTCGAGAGAGACAGAGACAGAGAGAGTGAGAGTGACAGAGACAGGGATGCAGAGAGAGAGAAGAGAGAGAAAGATAGAGGACAGACAGACAGAGACAGAGACTGAGAGACAGAGACAGAACAGGGAGCAGAGAAGAAACAAATATAGAGAGAAAGAGACAGACAGAGACAGAGACCGAGAGAGTGAGAGTGACAGAGACAGAGAGACAGGAGGCAGAGAGAAGAGAAACAGAAACAGAGGGAGAGACAGAAAGAGAATAGAGGGTTTTCAAGGTGAATAAGTGTCTCTCTCTGCCCGCTGCTCTTGATCTCGTGCGTCTCAGCCTCCCGAGGAAGACGACAAGCTCCGGGAGGGAAGTGGGAAGGAATGGCAGCGTGTAGGAGGTTGCACAAGGAGCAGTCAAGGATGGGATGCACGGGGGGACCAGGACACTTTCCCGAGACACAAGGGCGACGGCGTAAAGACAAAGGGAAGAGAGAGATAAGGTGAGAAAGAGAGAGTAAGACAGACAGACAGACAAGAAAACTGACAAACAGACAGATAGATATACGAGCAAACTGAAGACAGACAGACAAGAAAAATGACAGACAAACAGATTGACAGAAAGACAATCAAAAAGACATAAACATTAGAAAAGCAGGCACACAGACAGGCTGTGAAAGTGCATAAAAAAACAAACAAAAAAAACCCCTCCTATGTATGGCATTACAACACAGACCTCAACTCCTTTTACAAATCACGGAAGTCCAGACGAGGAAGTCACGAATTTTCCCAAGTTTTTGTATCGTGAAACACCTCGAGATCGCATTAGAGCAAGACCACGCAGTTCAACGCCCTGAC
>NW_020869421.1:208735-216235 GCF_003789085.1 Penaeus vannamei | reverse complement strand
AGACGTATCTGATGGGAAAAAAATATATTGATCGACATAATTTAGGGAAAACATATGTTCAAGACCGATTTGGCTGAAAACATATTGATCAAGACATATTTTAGGGGAAAATATACTTGACATATCTTAAAGAGAAATGTATTGTTTGATCAACCAATATACTTTCTTTTTTGTATTGTAGATTTGCCTTGATTTGAAATTTGAATGTAGACATGCATATTCGATTTGAAAATAATAAAACAAATATAGTTATAGAAATATTTTTCTGTCCGCTGGTTTTACCTGAATCTGATATTTGAATGTAGACATGCATACTAAATATAGGAAAAACTAAAACAAATATGTGTATAGACACTATTTCTCTCATTAATTTGTAAATGAAACCAAACAGTTAAAACTCTATCATCACACCAAAACGTAAAAAAAAAAAAAAAAAAAAAAAAAACAATAAACATTCTCTCCACCAGTGAAACCACTACCGAAAATAAAACACGACAAACACAAACACAAACAAAATCAAAATGAAAAAAACAAAGCAAAAAACACAGCAAACAAAAAACTCACCACTATTTGTAAAAAATCTAAAGGTATAAGTGACACTATATCCAGCATAAAACTTTTGGACTGCATGTAGTGTCTTGCCAGCTTCTTAAAGTCGTACACTATAAGACCTTGTTCTAAATAGCCAGTCCGAAACTGTACGAAGATGTCGACCACGAACACGATATCGGTTAGGCCGTCGAGCAGGTACCTGGGGGGAGAGGGAGAGAGAGAGAGAGAATGAGTAATCCCCTAGAGAAAGGAAGAGAGGAAGGAAGACGGAGGGGAGGGGAGGAAAGAAAGGAGAGAGGGAAAGAGGGGGGGGCGGAGAGGAGGGAAAATAGAAGAGAGGAGGGAAAGATGGAGAGGGGAAATAAGGGAAGGAAAGAGGGTAAGAATGAAGGGAGAGAGAGAAGGTAAGTAATTCCGTAGTGAAAGGAGGATGGAAGGAAGACGGAGGGGAGGGGAGGAAGGAAAGGAGAGAGAGCAAAAGAGGGGGGGGGGAGGAAAAAAGGAGAGAGGAAATAAGGGAGGGAAAGATGGAGAGGAAAAATAAGGGAGGGAAAAAGGGAAGAAGGAGGAGAGAGAAGGCGAATAATCCCGTAGAGAAAGAGGGAGAGAAAGGAAGATGGAGAGATGGAAAAAGGGAAGGAAATAAGAAAAGAGGGAAGATAGAAGCGATAGAAGGAGAAAAGAAGGGATGGAGAGACGGAGAAAAAAGTGCGGGAAAGAAGAAAGGAAAGAGAGAAAGAGGGAGGGAAAGTAAGGGAAAGAGGGAAGAAGGGTCAAGGAATCAAGAAAAAAAAGAGGGGAGATAGATGCAGGGAGGCAAGAAGGAGAAAGAGAAAGAGGAGGGAAACGGAAGGAAATAACTAAGAGAGAGAGAGAGAGAGAGAGAGAGGAAGAGAGAGAGAGGGAGAGAGAGAGAGAGAGAAGAGAGAGAGAGAGAGAGAGAGAGAGAGAGAGAGAGAGAGAGAGAGAGAGAGAGAGAGAGAGAGAGAGAGAGAGAGAGAGAGAGAGAGAGAGAGAGAGAGAGAGAGAGAGAGAGAGAGAGAGAGAGAGAGAGGAGGAGTGAGGGAGAAAGGGAGATAGAGAGAGCGGATTCGATGAATAAGAGATGAGTAAAGCGGCGGAAAGGACGGCGGTGATTGCCCTGAAAGGCCGAGCGGAAGGAAATCGAGAGAGCAAAGCGAAGAGAAGAGAAGGGAGAAGAGAAGAGGAAAGGGAGAAGAGAAGAGGAAAGGGAGAAGATAAAAATGGGAAGAGAAGGGAGAAGAGAGAAGAGGGAAGGGAGAAGAGGAAAATGAGAAGAGAAGGGAGAACAGAGAAGAGAAAAGAGCGGAGAGTGTAGGAGAGAGGAGAGGGAAAATATAGGAGAATGTAGAATAAAGGAGAGCGAATCGACGAGAAGAGAAGGTAGAATACGGAAGAGGATAGAGAGAAGAAAGATGAAAAGACAGACAAGAAGAGAGAGAAATGAAGATAATACAAGACAGAAACAGAAGAATAGAATAGAAGACAGAACACAAAAGACTGAAAAACAGAAAACATACGATAACAAATAAAGGAAAAAGAGAGAGATGAGAAAGGATAAGAGAAGAAGAGAGAGAGAGAGAGAGAGAGAGAGAGAGAGAGAGAGAGAGAGAGAGAGAGAGAGAGAGAGAGAGAGAGAGAGAGAGAGAGAGATTTTTTTTTTTTTAACTCAGTTACTCCAGATTTTTGCAATCATACAGGAAATCGGAAAAAGAAAAATGGGAAAGAAAACGCAACAAAAATAAATAGATAAAAAAAGCAAAATAAAAGAGAAACGTAGAAATCGAAAAATCGAAAAATATAAAACGTTCGTTTTGAACACGTTTTGAACACTTAGAAAATGCCAAAAGAATTGAACCTTTTCCTTGAAGGAGAAAAGGACACTAATGGCATAATTTCCCTATACTTATAGGTTTCGCGTTTACTTCGATGAATAAAAGAATATTAGCAATCACGTGATGGCTTCAATCTATTTTCCAGTATATCCATATTTAAAACTGTGTATGTTTTTGTGTTTGTTTGTTCATATGTTCGTACGTGTATTTGTAAGCATCTGTGTATTTATCATTTTCGTGAATTTAAGTGCAAGAGGATATATTTCAGTGCGGAGTCCCCGACAAGTGTATTCCGCTGCCCTCAAAGACACGCGAAAATTGCCTTACGCTCTGACCCTCGCCTGAGCGGTTCACGGCGGCTTGGCCTTATTTAAGAGGCTCAAATACTTAAATATTTTTCCCTCACTTCCAACTATCTCAAGTCGGGGAGAGTAATGGAAGAGAAAAAAAAGAGAAGAGGAGGAGAAGAAGAAGAGGAAAAGAAAATCTGTAGGATGCTTAAGTAAAGACTTTGTATTAAGTGCAAAATAGGAAATAGATTTTTGTTTTTGCAATGTAGGTGCAAGTTTAACGCTATTTTCTTTCTATATTATTCTTATCAACAATGTATTTTATTATTCAATAGCAGCTTCATTATTACCATCGCCTTTTTTATTATCGCTATTAATTTTTTATTATCGTCTGTTGTCATATCATTATTACTATCATCGATTAACTGATGATTATTATCCTCATCGCTTTAATGATATCGTTATTGTAGTTGCTTTGCCAGTATGATCGTAATTCTCATTAGATACTGAAATTACTCGTCGCACAGTTTTTTGGCATTATTTATTACTTCAATATTTATTACTATCACTGATAATACCCCATCACTTATATAAGTATTTTTTTCATAAAAGGCATACCAATGACTCTACTAATAGTACTATAAAGTTTTTTACAATCTTTTCTATCATCATGATTAGTATATCAATCACCATCACTATTGTCGTGTTTATCACAGTCATTATCGCCATTGCCACAATAACTTTTATCAATACCATTATCGCTCGTTATTATCACAATTACAATGATTATTATTGCTAAAGTTACTGCAATAATCATTAAAGTTTAAAAAACCACCGTTCTCTTCTCCATCTCTGTTAATGCATATAGAAGATACTATCGTTGTCATTATCAACATTATTATAATTATCATTATCATTACTATTGTTTCTATAATCATCACTATCAATATTGTCGCCCTTCTGATTATCGATGTCATCACTGTTACTATGATTATCCCTTTCATTATCAATTTTGTAATTCTCGATATTGATATTATTACTAAAATAGTCACTATCATCCCCATTATCATAATTATCGAATCATTATCAAACTTATAATCATAGTTACCGTTCTCATCATTGCCATTTTAACCATTCCAATAACATTCCCTCGCGGTTCCTGTGCACGTGTGAAACTCTCCCTCCAGCATGTGACCGAAGAGGAACTCAATCCGTGTGAAACTCTCCCTCCAGCATGTGACCGAAGAGGAACCCAATCCGTGTGAAACTCTCCCTCCCTACAACATGTGACCGAAATGGAACCCAATCCATGTGAATCTCCCCGATGTAAAATGAGGGAAAATGGCGTCGATCCAAGAACGACAAGGAGCGAGTGACTACCAAGAGGGTGAGAGCGAGAAAGAGAGAGAGAGAGAATGAAAGAGAGATAGATGGAGAGAGAGAGAGAGAGAGAGAGAGAGAGAGAGAGAGAGAGAGAGAGAGAGAGAGAGAGAGAGAGAGAGAGAGAGAGAGAGAGAGAGAGAGAGAGAGTCAAAGAGACAGAGAGAGAGTCAAAGAGACAGAGAGAAAGAAAGAATCAAACCGAAACAGACATACGCAAACACAAAGATCGAAAGGGGGGAAGGGGGAAGCAAAGAGAGAAAAGGCGCGACAAAGAAATACAGACCGACGTAGAGAGAGAGAAGCTTGTGGACAGTGACCCAGAGAGGCCAAGAGAGCATTACTGAGTTACGCGACACTTTGGCATCAAAGGAAAGGGGATGGAGAGGCAGAGGGAGGCGGGGGGTGGGGGGGATAGACGCTAGGATGATGGAGGCCGAAGGGGCGGGGTTGTGAAGAATGATGGGGAGGGGGGAGGGGAGGGGGAGGTGGCGTTGATTTTGGGGAGGGAAAGGGGGGGGGTCGTTACTACAGGGAGGGAAAAGGGAGGGGTTCGTTACTACAGGGGAAGGAAGAGGGTGCGTGGGGGATAGGGGGAAGGAGGTGAGAATGTATGGTAGGGGTAAGGTGGGGGGCTGATGGGAGGGCAAGGTGGATAGGGGGATGAGGATGTTATGAGTGGGCGGGCTGGAAGGTTGGGAGGGAGAGAAAAGAAAGAAAAATAAAAGGAAAACAAAGAAAGGGAGGAGAAGAAAAATAAGAACATAAAAAGTAAAATGAAAAGAAAAGAGAAAGAAGTAAATAATGAAGAGAGAGACAGGAAAAAAGAGAGAGAAAGAAAGAGAGAGAGAGAGAGAGACAAAGACAAAGACAAAGAGAGAGAAAGAAAGAAAGAGAGATTTACAAATAAATAAACAGATAGACCGAAAGAGTGAGACAGCACAGGAGTAAAAAGAAGCCTACAACTCGAAATGGAAAAAACTCTCACGAAAGTTTAAAAGGAGAAAGAAATTGAATCAACCTCAGTTAGTGTTGACAGACGGAGAGCTTTATCTCCTCGTCGGCAGCGGATGGACTGAGACGTGACAATTAGATGGACATTTGATTACGGAAGTTCAAAAGGCCGTCCTCGCAACACAGAGAAATTAACATAGACGCATGAATGAAATCTCGTCGAATTGTAATAGTAGTTAGTAGCAGTTGTTGTGGCTGTCGTTGAAATCATAATAATACTAATAGTACTAAATATAATAATAGTAATAACAATGATTATAAAAGTGATGGTAAGAATAGTGTTAATAATAACAATATTGATTATAATATTAGTAATAATGATATTGATAATTATTATTATCATTACAGACAGAAAGAATGGCATTGGTGATGATGATGATAAGAATTATAATAAAGATGATAATAGCATTAGTAATAACAGCAAGAACAACACCCAGAACAAGAACAGTAACAACAGCAATGATAATAAAATTAATGATAATAATAATTACAAGGATAATAGTAATAATAATAATTATGATGATAATGACAATGATAATAATAATAATGGCGATAACAACGGTAATGATAATAATAGTAGTAGTAATAATAATAATGATAATAATAAAAACAACAATGATAATGATAGTAATGTTAAGGGTAATAATAATGATATTAACAATATCATACATACGGTTGATAAAGATAATGTGATATTGATATCCTAAAAGCTCTCATTACAACAAAAACAACATGAAACTAACCCAAACAACAAACGTTTTACCAGTACACACAAACAAACAGAACTTTACCAAAAACAAAGTTCTTTTGCCTCCCTTTACCTATTACCCCGAAAATATGTCGAAAAAAGTATTTGTCGAAGGTATTATTTGAACTACTTATGCCCCTCGCGACTTTTTTTCCTTTCTAAATGTAAGTTCACTTTGGTCGGAAGTTCTCCCAGGTAGAAAAAAATGAAGAAGGAAAGATAGAAAATGACAAAAAATATCACGGATAAAGTAGGACACACAAGTCCCTGGTACTCAAACAAATTTGTCCCTTTTTGAAACTTTTCTATACTGAATCTGCTCTTTGTAATAATGGCGTCTGGGTGAAGCAGAATCGTGGTGTGATGTGTTGAGGTGTTGCATTGCTGCCGTTGCCGCGTTCGCTGCTATCATAGCTTTTGATAATAATGATAATAATAATAATGGTAATAATGATTATGATAATAAGGATAATGATTATAATGGTAACGATGATGATGATACTGATAATAAGCGTTTGTATTATCACTCGGATTGTTGTTGTTATTATCATTGTCGTTATTCTTATTCTTATTCTTATCATTATAGTAATAAAAAGAAATGACAATATTACTATTGCTGCCATTATCATTATCATCATAATCATTATCATCATTATTATCATAAGAATAACAACAGCAACAGTAATGAAAATAATAGAAGTTATGACAATATCTATAACAATTATTATCATTTGGTTATCATCATTATGATTGTCATTATCATTTTTGTTATTATCTCTATTTTTGTCATTATTATCATCATCATTGCTGTTGTTATTCTTACTCTCATTTTTATTATACTTATCGCCATCATTATTATTGTTATCATTTTTATTATTATCATCATGATTATTGGCAGTGACCTGACTCTCGTTGTTATGAATCGTTATCATTCTGTTATGATCATCATCACCATCGTTACTACTGTCGTCTAGGAGTTTTTGGTATTATGAAGAATTGCTTCTGCGTTTTATATAACCAATATTTTCTATCATAGTTCATTCGCCTTCCAATGTCCTGATATTCTCAAAGTTCGGAGATATAAACCAAACAGTAAAAATACGAAACTGGCAGATTTTGCCAAGCTAACATTCTTAAAATTAATAAACTTGCAATGTTGCGAATTCAGATACGTCTTGCGAGCAACCACATAAAAAGAAGAGGTAAAAAAGGTCTTTGGAATCCCATCTTCACATAATTTGCAAGGGATTCCAACCCTATTCCACCTCAACGAACCGAATCAGAACCTGTTAAATGTCATTTCCTCTGCCATACCTCCCCCCTCCTTCCCCCCTCCTCCCCTCCTATACCTCCCCTCCCTGTCCTAGCTCATGAGCCACCCTCTTCCCCCTCTACTCCCTCCTCATGGCGCCCTCCCTATCGCATGACCTCAGCATTCCCATCATTATAACTTTCGTCATCCCGCCAATTCCCCGTCTCTCGGAAGTGATTCGAGAGAAACGGTGCCTCGTCACCGGAAGCGCTTTGACTGAGAGAGAGAGAGAGAGAGAGAGAGAGAGAGAGAGAGAGAGAGAGAGAGAGAGAGAGAGAGAGAGAGAGAGAGAGAGAGAGAGAGAGTATCTCACGGGAAATGTATCAAATTTAGTTGATGCCTTATTTT
>NW_020869421.1:191235-203735 GCF_003789085.1 Penaeus vannamei | reverse complement strand
CATATATTCTATTATCATTATCCTAATTTTTATCCTTATCTACATGTTCACTAATCATCATTGCAGCTGTTGTTACTATCATTATCATTGACATCATTATAAGAAAACAAATCTGGCGTAATAATCAAAACAATCAAAAAGCAAAAAAATGCACGAGATAACGAAATTGATGCTCGGATGCTGATTGGACAGAGATGAAGCTTAAGAGATTGCAGCATCACGTAGGGGATGAGTGAATAGACGCTGAGATTGGATGGGTCGAAGGGAAATCGTTTTCGGAGATACGGATAGTGTATCATTATCATCATTACTATTATTACTATGATTATTTTTGTTATTATTGTCATCATTATAATTGTTATCATTGCTATCATTATCGTTATTATCACCATTATCATCAGTGTTATTATTATCATTATCATCATTATTGTTTTTGTTGCCGTTATTGTCACTGATATTGTATTATTACTATTATCATTATCATCATCATCCGACTCTTTTTTCAAGTTTATGCACACCGTTCGTTAGAAAAATTGCAGATCATTTACAACTCGTCAAACTATCCTTCCATCTTTAAAAAATAGATGCCCATCACATTAAACATGCCGTGTAATAGCTAAAAAAAAAAAAAAAAAAAAAAAAAAAAAAGACAAACAAAAACAATGGTAAAAATAACAACAGAACACGTCTATATTTACATCTTTCCTTTGGCTTTGAGCCCTCTCCCTTTATCTTTTTCTTATTTTGTCTCTGTCCCTATCTCTCCCCTACCTCTCTCTCTCTTCTCCCTTCTTATCACTCCTACTCTTTCGCTATCTCTCTCTCTCAACTCCCTCTCCTCCTCCCTCCCCTCTCTGACGTAACAGCTACTTCGAGACCCCAAAAAAATTTCGCCACAAACGTCTCAAAACTGACAAAACCAAATAAAACGCCCCCCCCCCCCCCAAGGCAATCTCTCCCGAAGATGAATACAAAGAGAGAGGAGCGAGAAGTCCAAGCGGCGGGGCAGTGACGTCATATAAAGGGAAGTTTCATATCCAACGGTTTCCCTGGAGGTGAGGAGGGGGTTGGGTGAAAAGGGAGGGTAGGAGAGGTGGAGGAGGAGACGGAGAGGTTGGGGTTGGGTGAAAAGGGGGAGTAGGAGAGGTGGAGGAGGAGACGGAGAGGTTGGGTGGGTGAGGGGAGTAGAGAGGGGATTGGGTTGTGAGGTGAAGGTGGAGTTTTTGAGGGAGAGGTAGGAGAGTGGAGGAGGACGAGAGGTTGGGGTGGGTGAGGGAGGTAGAGAGGTGCGAGGAGGAGACGGAGAGGTTGGGGTGGTGTGAGGGTAGGAGAGGTGGAGAGGAACGGAGGGTTGGGTTGTGAAAAGTAGAGAGGGAGGAGGACGGAGAGGTGGGGTTGGGTAGGAGGGTAGAAGATGGAGGAGGAACGGAGGTTGGGGTGTGGAGGGGGAGGGTAGGAGAGGTGGAGAGGAGAAGAGAGGTTGGGTTGGGTGAAAAGGGACTGGTAGAAGAGGTGGAGGAGGAGACGGAGGGTAGGAGAGGGGTTGGAGAGAAGGAAGGTGGGGTAAGGAGAGGTGGAGGAGGAACGGAGAGGTTGGGTTGGGTGAGGGGAGGTAGGAAGGGTGGAGGAGGGACGGAGAGGTTGGGTGGGTGAAGGGGAGGGTTAGGAGAGGTTGGAGAACACGGAGACGGGTGGTGAGGGGGAGGTAAAGAGGTGGGCAGGAGGGACGGAGAGGTTGGGTGCGGAGTGGGGAGGAGGGAGGTTGGTCTGAAGTAGTAGAGGAGGAGACGAGAGTTGGGGTGGGTGTAGGAGGGTAGGAGAGTGAGGGAGGAGACGGAGAGTTGGGGTGGGTAGGGGGAGGGTAGGAGAGTGGAGGAGAGACGGAGAGTTGGTGGGTGAGGGGAGGTAGGAGAGGTGGAGGAGGAGACGAGGGTTGGGGTAGGTGAGGGGGGGTAGAGAGTGGAGAAGGACGGAGGGCTGGGTGGGAGAGGGAGGGTAGAGAGGGGAGAAGGGGACAGAGGGTTGGGTGAGGGGAGGGTAGGAGATGGAGGAGAGACGAGAGGTTGGGTGAGGAGCGGGTTGGAGAGTGGAGGAGGAACCTAGAGGTTGGTGGTGAGGGGAGGTAGGAGAGGTGGAGGAGGAGACGGAAGGTTGTGGGTGAGGGGGAGGATAGGAGAGGTAGAGGAGACGAGAGCTTGGAGGGGGAGGGTAGGAGAGGAGGAGAGAGGTTGGGGTGGGTGAGGGGGGAGGGTAGGATGAGGTGGAGGGAGGAGACGGAGAGGTTGAGGTGAGGGGATTAGGAGAGGTGGAGAGAGGAGGACGAGAGGTTTGGGTGCGGTAGAGGGGAGGGTAGGAGAGTGGAGGAGGGACGGAGGTGGGGTGGTGAGGGGTGGGTAGGAGAGGAGAGGGACGAGTTGGGGTGGGTGAGGGGGAGGGTAGGAGAGGTGGAGGAGGGGACGGAGGGGTTGGGTGGGCAGGGGGGTAGAGAGGTGAGAGGAACGGAGAGGGGTGGGTGAGGGGAGTAGGAGAGGTGGAGGAGGGGACGAGGGGTTGGGGTGGGTGAGGGGGGAGGGTAGGAGAGTGAGGAAGGGGACGGAGGGCGTGGGTGGGTGAGGGGGGAGGGTAGAAAGAGTGGAGGAAGGGAGAGGGTTGGGTGGGTGAGGGGGAGGTAGGAGAGTGGAGAGGAGACGGAGGGGTGGGTGGGAGGGTAGAGAGGTGAGAGGACGGAGGAGTGGAGGAGGGGGAGCGTAGGAGGAGTGCGAGGAGGGGGAACGCGAGGGGGATTGTGGGGTGAGGGGGGAGGTAAGAGGTGGGAGGGACGGAGGGGCTATGTTTTTTGGAGGGGGAGGATAGGAGAGGTTCTGAGGAGGGGCTGGGGTGGTGAGGGGGAGAGATAGGAGAGGTGGAGGGGAAGGGGACGGATTGGGGGGGTTGAGGGGGCAGGGTAGGAGAGGTGGAGGAGGGACAGAGGGCCTGGATGGGTGAGGGGGGAGGTAGGAGATGGAGGAGGGACAGAGGGCTGGGATGGGAGGGGGAGGATAGGAGAGGTGAAAAGGGGACAGAGGGGTTGGGGTGAGGGAGTAGGAGAGTGGGAAGGGGACGGAGGGATAGGGTGGGTGAGGGGGGATGGTAGGAGAGGTGGAGGAGGGACAGAGGGTTGGGGGTGGGTGTGAGGGGAGGTGTATTGTGGTCTGGAACGTTCCGGGGTTGGGAAGGGTAAGGGGGTAAGGGGAGAGACATAGGGGTTTTCGGTGCTTTGGTGAATGAGGTTTTCTTTGATGGCGATGGAGGAGAGGGGGGAGGAGGAGGAAGGGGGAAGGTATTTGTGGCGAGTGACTCTTTCTTTGGATGTGGTGTAGTAGGGGGGTGTAGGAGCAAGAAGGAAGGGGCTGGGTTTTCGTGACTATCGAGTTTCCTTTGAAAGTTGGAGGAGCGGGCGGATGGGCGGTAAGGGTAGGGGTACGGTGGAAGGGGAGGGGGAGGTTGTTTGCAGTGACAGAGGCTTTCCTTTACCTGTGGGAAGGGGGGAGGGAGGGGTAAGGGGTAAGGGGTCTCTTTTTGGTCCCCAGTGACTTCCTTTGACACAGACGAATCAGTCGTATCTGCCATCCGGAATGTCCGAAAAAAGCCGATGATTTATGAAGTCCAAATAGATTTCGCGGAATTTTCGACATTCGCATTAATCTCGGGATCTCTTTCTAAACACTATGATTTAAGGGAAGGACAATTTTCATTTCCTGCCGTTTGCTTGTTTTGGATGAGAGCAAGTAAATAAAATAAAATGTAGACGAAGCCACGGAGAAGGAAAACGCAGACGTCCAGGAAAATAAACAAATCATTCCAAGGTTTAAGGAAAGAACTAAGGAACTCACGCACGAAAGACGCTGCCCACGAAATCTTTCCTTTGCCTGTTACTTCTTTTTTTGTCTTCTTTTTTCTTCCTTTCCTTCTTCGTCTTCATTATCTTCTTTTCCTTCTTCTTCATCTTTTTTTTCTTTTCCTTATTCGTCATCATCTTCTCCTCTCTTTTTCTTCTATTCATTCTTCGTCTTCATCATCTTTTTTTCTTCTTCTTTATCATCTTTTCCTTCTTTTTTTTCTTTTACTTCTTCGTCTTTTGTTTTCATTTTTCCTTCTTCGCCTACATCATCTTTATTTTTCTTTTCTTTTCCTTCTCCTTCGTCTTCATCTTGTTTTCTCTTTTTCCTCCTCCTTCCTCGTCTCCCTCCCCTTTTCCTTCTTCTTTTCTTAACCTTTTCTATAATCTGCTTTTATCACCGATTCCGAATTTTCCCAAACAATTTGAGGGCGAAATAAAATCAGGGAACTGTCAGTTCAGCTCTTTCATGTGACTTCAAATATCCCCATAATACTAATACTACTAAAAAACAATTATGATTATGGTGGCCATCATAATAAGATTTTATTGGGGACAGTATTTTGATGATAACGAAAAGAATATAAGCACAAAAACAAAGACAATAAAGTCACACATAAATTCCCGACTCTACTATTACCTTAGAATTACGCTCACTTCCTTTTGGAAAGCTATCCCTTAATTGTAATACAATATAAGTTATGAGCACATACAAATACGCGCAATCATACCTACACACACAGACTAACACACACACACACTAAAACGCACACACTAACGCGCGCGCGCACACACACACACACATAGATTAAACCGCATCATTGCAGAGCGGCAATCGGCAAATCCTTTTTCTCTCTTCGTCTCGCCTTCTGAATGGGCGCCCAAAGAAGCGAGCCTCCGGTTGATTGGCGTCTTCACAGCGGAACCTTTGGCCAGGACGCAAATCTTAACACAAACCCCTTGCTTATCATCAGAGACTTTTTCAAGATTCCGGCAGAGATGGGACTGGCCAAAGATGCAGGGAATTGAAGATTATTACGAAATGTATGTCATTGCTGCTCAAAGGATTGGGATGGGAGTCATGTACACACATATACACTCAGAGACAGATACAGACAAAAACACACAAGCATATACATATATATATATATATATATATATATATATATATATATATATATATATATATATATCATATATATATATAGTATATAATATATATATTATATATATATATATATATACTATATATATATATATATGTAAAACAAATGACTAAACAATACCCCACACACTAATAATAAAACGTTCACCGTCTCCAACTGCTTATGAAAGTCCAAAAGAAATTTGCCAATTGTTTTTAGCTCGGAGCTCCGTGGACCAATTCTTTCCAACTTTGGGAGGAAGTTTGGAAGTAAAAGGTTCAGAAGTGGCATGAGACTGAGGCAAAGAAGATCTTAAAAAAGGAAGAAAAAGATAAGACGAAGTGAAGCGTGGGTTAAAAATGTGAAAATGAGAATGGATCGATCGGGGGGGAAAATGGGAGACAAAGGAAAGAGATAGAAGAGAAAAAATATTGGAATTGACCAGACAGACACAGAGAAAAAAGGAGGATCAAAGTGAAACAAAATTTAAAAAACTGCGAAAGAAAGAATAATTGATTGACTGATGGGAGAAAGAAAGGAAAATATGGGATTGAATGAGTGTCAGATAAACATATATATATATGATATATATATATATATACATATATATATATTATTATAGAGAGAGAGAGAGAGGAGAGAGAGAGAGAGAGAGAGATAGAAGGAGAGAGAGAGAGAGAGAGAGAGAGAAGAGAGAGAGAGAAGCAGAGAGAGAGAAGAGAGAGAGAGAGAGAGAGAGAGAGAGAGAGAGAGAGAGAGAGAGAGAGATTGAAAGAGAAAAAGAGAGGGGTGAAATGAAGCCAAACAGATGAAAGACAGATCAGATGAAGTCAAAATGTCATTCAACTCGTAAATATTGGCATTCAGATCTCAAGCGCTTAAAGAATGGGCAATCAGCGGCGGTGGAATAAAGGGAATATTTGATTATAAACCTTTTTTCCAAATAAGCATAAAAGTCTATATCCCTCATTATGATCCATGAATAATCAATTACTTTAATAAATGTATAATTCACAAACACTTTATATATATATGTTTCCATAAATATGAAATAAACAAATAATGATCATATCATAACTAAATCTATCTATATATAGATACGTAAAACTGAACATATATGCATCCATCCATCCATCCATCCACACACACACACACACACACACACACACACACACACACACACACACACACACACACACACACACACACACATATATATATATATATATATATATATATATATATATACATACATACATAATACATATGTATATTTATACATCTGTACAAACACACACTCACAAACACACACATACACAAACACACACATACAGACACACACAAATGCACACAGACACACACACATACACACATATATATATACATACACACACACACACACACACACACACACACACGAAGGAACAGCGAGCCACTTACCACATGGGCTGCGGTTTCCTCTGGAGCTCCGGAAAGGCTTGTCTCACTATGGGCGTCCACAGGTTATACAGGACGCAGATAGTTAGGCTACACAACCAATAGAAGAAAACGTTTCCATACGGATTTATAACTGTCCTTGGTTGCCGCTGCTTCTTCTTTTTTCGAATCTTTGGCGATCCGGTTGAGTTCTTACTAACGTCCTCCTCATCTGTCTGGTCGACGGTGTCCTGCGGAGGGAGGAAATAAATCCGGGTTATGCTCAAGATATCAGGGTTACGTAGGGTTGATGTTGTTTGAAGGATCTAGTGTTTTGATTACTAAACTTAACTATTACTAAACTATTTTGGTAATTTTGAGTTTAATATCACTAATAAAGTCATTTAAAAAAGCACATTTGAAGATAATCACAACGTTTCTCAACGCTACAATTCTGAAATAATCTTGGAGAAGAAAGTCAAAGGCTTGAAAACGTCGAATTCTGACTCAAATCGGTGTTGGTCGTCTTAATCTAAAATTTCACACGCCCCTAATGACTTTTTGATCCTTGAAACCGTCGCACGATCGCTCCATCTTTTATGCCATAAAATTTCTCTAGTTTTTTCTTACTGCCTCCATGCAACAGACCTTGTTAATATGAACAAACTCCTGAAGCTTCAATGGCCGAGAGAGAGAGAGAGAGAGAGAGAGAGAGAGAGAGAGGAGAGAGAGAAGAGAGAGAGAGAGAGAGAGAGAGAGAGAGAGAGAGAGAGAGAGAGAGGGGGGGGGGGGCTTAACGCGAATACTTTGCAGCAGAATGACATTCTCAACAAACATCCACTATTGTATAGACCGAGACAAACAGCAAAAGCAGAGAGAACAACACCCAGAATTCTCGACAGAGGTTAGTAAAGTATTTTCTTCCGTGGACTTTTTAAACTTGTTTTCATTTCCTTGCCGTTGAACGAGATTATTCCTTCGGGAGCCAAACTCTTCTCTAAGCTGGATGAAGTTAACTCGCCATGGAGAGTTAATTCGGAGCCTGAACAATACGTATCGTTCTCAAGCCCCTTTAAAATTATTATATAGGAAACATTTTTTTATTTTTATTTTCTTCTTGCTCGAGAACATACATAGTTCATTTGAACAAAGTGTTACAAGACATTCGGAGTAAAATATATGAAGCAACGTAACCGACTAAAAAAGGGAGTGGGAAAAACACAAGACCGTGATTTTCGTCCTCTTCCCCCTTTCCCTTTGTACTAATATAAAAGCCCGAGGCAGCCCGTTTCACTTTCACAACAGGGCGCTTTGTTGGAACAGCCAAGGTCGTGTAAAGAACGGATTATAGACAGAAGGATCCGAGGGGGAGGTCTAGTGTCCACATGATATTGGTCCAAACATTAATTTCCAAGCGGAGTTGACGCAGGTCTTAATGGTTCTGATGGAGAGGCAGTGGATAACCGACAGCTGACAGGCGTGTGGTCTGAACGCTGAAGTTTGGTGTGATCTGTCAACCTCTTGTTGGGGAATAATTACGGTATGTTAATGTTGGGCGAGAAACCACGCTGGTTGTGATCAAGATGGAATGGCTGTGCATGAGACGCATATTCGCATGCGGGGTGTTGTAAAACGGGAGAATAAAACGTTATCAACAACAGGACCGACAGTACTACCTTCCAAAACAACCGAACAACACTTCAACTCGTTTTGCCAGAGTTCTCCCCAATCCCTCTTCTTGAACCAACAAACCTCTCCTCGAACTCACAGTTTACGAAACAAACCTCATCACAAAGTTATGAACCCCGTGAACCCTTGAACCTGAATCTCAGCCTAACACACCCACGAGGTTAAGAAGCAAGAAAGAGGAAGAGGGAACGGGGAAAGAGGTCGGGGGAACACGTTGACTATAACTCCCTTTACACATAAAAGGGACATTAACAGCCCTCAACTGAAAGGGGAGGCTAGTTCTCTTCTGACAAGGGAAAGTGGGCGATTGACGATCATGCCTTTACAACACTGAAATCTTCCTCGATCTTGTTCATAAGGGCGCTTGTCGAATTCTTGTTCACTGCTTGTCATCGGGAGAGCACCTGTGGGCGTCTCACTGTGAGGAAACAGACTCGCACCGCCGCTTCCAATAAGGCAGCTCGTGGCGTCAGACTGTCAAATGACGAGTATATTCCACTTTGAAACTCGAGAGAATAGGACGAAACAAAGAATGGGAGAAATAGAGGCAGGGAGAGAAAGAGAAAGAAAGGGAGCAGAGAGAGAGAGAGAGAGAGAGAGAGAGAGAGAGAGAGAGAGAGAAGAGAGAGAGAGAGAGAGAGAGAGAAGAGAGAGAGAGAGAGAGAGAGAGGGGGGGGGAACTGCCGACAAAGGGAAAATAAAAAGAAATGAAGATGTGGCGAATTGAGAGAGAAAAATATACATAAACCAAACCCAACAGAAACGCAGAAAGAGACACATAAAATCCACCCCGTGAACCCCCATTCCCCCAAATCACCCAACGGCCACGCACAAAATCTCCCGACGCAGGCAAGACACGCCGGTTCATGGACTCGTCATTACCGCCATCCGAATGCCTGACGAGTGAAGGTTCCTCCCGAGACGCAGTAAAATGAACATGAATTCTCGCTGATGGCTCGTGCGTCGGGAGTGAGTAGCAGGCTCATCACGCGGTCGACCCTTTACGACGGCCGAGGTAAGTGTCGGCGGTTTATAGAGGCTTGTTCGTGCCTCGGCCATAACGCCGTCGCAATTATGGCTATTGACAACGGATGCTTAGTGCTCCGTGCGCCTTATTGGGTTGCGATTGTGTGTGTGTGTGTGTGTGTGTGTGTGTGTAATTAATGAGGTAAGACCATTTTCCGAGTCTAAGCATAATAAACTAGATCTTAATTTAGCTCGAGTTTAATATTAAACACAGGAGAGAAATGGCAGCTACGCATTACGTAGAGATTCTCATTAAGAAAACTAAAAAGGGATTTAACTATGAAATAATGGCCCTTCGGTGTTGTATGATTTAGGATAATGTATTCTTATCCTTGGATTATAAAGATTACTTGTACTGTTTTTGGTTTAGCATAACCATCGCATCAGCATCACACACACACACACGCACACACACACTCACACGCGCGCAGCATTTGGTAAATCATAGATCCTTACATTAATTACAGCATGCGCTTAATTGCATATCCTCGAATGAAAGAGTTTCGAAGGCTTGATTTCACAGCTTGAAATTTTACTGTATAAATTTAAGGATTTTGCTGCATGCTTTTAATCCTTAATGTGGACGATAAATCAAATGAATGTGCACACAGACACGTAACAGATATATAAATGGATTCAATACGCATGTATATGCATATGTTCATACATACAAACATGTATATTGATATGTTCATACATATCAATATGTATATACATACGTTGATACATACAAACATGTATATATATGCACAGGGTTGTACCACAGTTAGAATCCTTATTCCTATGCTAACAAACTGCTTGTTTAGTTTGTTAATTGTACTACAACACTGAATATAAAGCAATACACGAATATCCATGAAAATATAAAGCAATGCATGAATATTTTTCAATATAAATGATAACTTTGCGGGAATATGAGTTATTACAGGACGACAATTAATATAGGTGTATCATTCTCGTGCTTCTGGCAGCGGCGGTTCAGTTCAGTTCAGTTAGATTTGCGAGTCTAGCTCCGGCTGGGCCTTTTCTCTAGTGGCCGGGCCTTTTCTCTAGTGCTTTTCTCTAGTGGCCGGCCTTTCTCTAGTGGCCTTTTCTCTAGTGGCCGGGCCTTTTTTCTCTAGTGGCCGGCCTTTTCTCTAGTGGCCGGGCCTTTTCTCTAGTGCCGGGCCTTTTCTCTAGTTTTCTCTAGTGGCGGGCCTTTTCTCCAGTGGCCGGGCCTTTTCTAGTGCTTTTCTCTAGTGGCCGGGCCTTTTCTCTAGTGGCCGGGCCTTTTCTCTAGTGGCCGGGCCTTTTCTCTAGTGGCCGGGCCTTTTCTCTAGTGGCCGGGCCTTTTCTCTAGTGGCCTTTTCTCTAGTGGCCGGGCCTTTTCTCTAGTGTAGTGGCCGGGCCTTTTCTCTAGTGGCCGGGCCTTTTCTCTAGTGGCCGGGCCTTTCTCTAGTGCCGGGCCTAGGGCCGGCCTTTTCTCTAGTGCCGGGCCTTTTCTCTAGTGGCCGGGCCTTTTCTCAGTGGCCGGCCTTTTCTCTAGTGGCCGGGCCTTTTCTCTAGTGGCTCTCTAGTGGCCGGGCCTTTTCTCTAGTGGCCGGGCCTTTTCTCTAGTTTTTCTCTAGTGGCCCGGCCTTTTCTCTAGTGGCCGGGCCTTTTCTCTAGTGGCCGGCCTTTTCTCTAGTGGCCGGGCCTTTCTCTAGTGGCCGGGCCTTTTCTCTAGTGCCGGGCCTTTTCTCTAGTGGCCTTTTCTCTAGTGGCCGGGCCTTTTTCTCTAGTGGCCGGGCCTTTTTCTCTAGTGGCCGGCCTAGTGGCCGGGCCTTTTCTCTAGTGGCCGGGCCTTTTCTCTAGTGGCCGGGCCTTTTCTCTAGTGGCCGGCCTTTTCTCTAGTGGCCGGGCCTTTTCTCTAGTGGCCGGCCGTGGGGCCTTTTCTCTAGTGCCGGGCCTTTTCTCTAGTGGCCGGCCTTTTCTCTAGTGGCCGGGCCTTTTCTCTAGTGGCCGGGCCTTTCTCTAGTGGCCTTTTCTCTAGTGCCGGGCCTTTTCTCTAGTGGCCGGGCCTTTTCTCTAGTGGCCGGGCCTTTTCTCTAGTGCCGGGCCTTTTCTCTAGTGGCCGGGCCTTTTCTCGTCCGGGCCTTTTCTCTAGTGCCGGGCCTTTTCTCTAGTGGCCGGCCTTTTCTCTAGTGGCCGGGCCTTTTCTCTAGTGCCGGGCCTTTTTCTAGTGGCCGGCCTTTTCTCTAGTGGCCGGGCCTTTTCTAGTGGTTTTCTCTAGTGGCCGGGCCTTTTCTCTAGTGGCCGGCCTTTTCTCTAGTGGCCGGGCCTTTTCTCTTAGTGGCTTTTTCTCTAGTGGCCGGGCCTTTTCTCTAGTGGCCGGGCCTTTTCTCTAGTGTTTTCTCTAGTGGCCGGGCCTTTTTCTCTAGTGGCCGGCCTTTTCTCTAGTGGCCGGGCCTTTTCTCTAGTGGCCGGGCCTTTCTCTAGTGGCCGGCCTTTTCTCTAGTGGCCGGGCCTTTTCTCTAGTGGCCGGGCCTTTCTCTAGTGGCCGGGCCTTTTCTCTCTAGTGGCCGGGCCTTTTCTCTAGTGGCCGGGCCTTTTCTCTAGTGCCGGCCTTTCTCTAGTTTCTCTAGCCGGCCTTTTCTCTAGTGGCCGGGCCTTTTCTCTAGTGGCCGGGCCTTTCTCTCCGGGCCTTTTCTCTAGTGGCCGGGCCTTTTCTCTTAGTGGCCGGGCCTTTTCTCTAGTGGCCGGGCCTTTTCTCTAGTGGCCGGTTTTCTCTAGTGCCGGGCCTTTTCTAGTGGCCGGGCCTTTCTCTTTTCTCTAGTGGCCGGGCCTTTTCTCTAGTGGCCTTTTCTCTAGTGGCCGGCCTTTTCTCTAGTGGCCTTTTCTCTAGTGGCCGGCCTTTCTCTAGTGGCCGGGCCTTTTCTCTAGTGGCTTTTCTCTAGTGGCCGGGCCTTTTCTCTCCGGGCCTTTTCTCTAGTGGCCGGGCCTTTTCTCTAGTGGCCGGGCCTTTCTCTAGTGGCCGGCCTTTTTCTCTAGTGGCCGGCCTTTTCTCTAGTGGCCGGGCCTTTTCTCTAGTGGCGGGCCTTTTCTCTAGTGGCCGGGCCTTTTCTCTAGTGCCGGGCCTTTTCTCTAGTGGCCGGCCTTTTCTCTAGTGGCCGGGCCTTTTCTCCGGGCCTTTTTCTCTAGTGGCCGGGCCTTTTCTCTAGTGGCCGGGCCTTTTCTCTAGTGGCCGGGCCTTTTCTCTAGTGGCCGGGCCTTTTCTCTAGTGGCCGGGCCTTTTCTCTCCGGGCCTTTCTCTAGTGGCCGGGCCTTTTCTCTAGTGGCGGGCCTTTTCTCTAGTGCCAGTGGCCGGGCCTTTTCTCTAGTGGCCGGGC
>NW_020869421.1:186235-188735 GCF_003789085.1 Penaeus vannamei | reverse complement strand
CAATCACGAATCTGATTATGTGAATCGTTATGATAATAGAATGAATCAAAGAAGGGATCTAACAGTTGCTTGTTCATAAAAATTGTGTACGTTTACGAGTGTGTTATGTAAAAATGATGTGTGTCCTCAAAAAATTAATTAGGTGCAGGCCCCTTTGCCAGTTATATCAAGCTTTGATTAAAACAAATATATTCTGAGGAAGAAATTTTGAATGCTTTTTATGCCTTTCGTTTAAGGTAAGGGTACTTCCGGCGAACTTGAGCAAGATGTATACTTTATGCAAATGAGGTTGTGGAAATCCATGCCAACAAGAGAGCGAAAGAGAGAAAAGAAAAGGGGAGAGAGCGGGAAGGAGGAGGGAGAAGAGAGGGAAGAGGGAAAGAGGGAAAGAGGGAAAGAGGGGAGGAGAGAGAGAGAGAGAGAGAGAGAGAGAGAGAGAGAGAGAGAGAGAGAGAGAGAGAGAGAGAGAGAGAGAGAGAGAAGAGAGAGAGAGAGAGAGAGGCAGAAGCAGAGACAGAAAGAAGAGAGACAGAGAGAGAGAGGGGGGGGGGGGGGAGGGAGAGAGAGAAAGAGATAATTAATAAATCTGAAGATGAAAATAAATCTCTGGAGATCCTAATCTAATGAATTTTATCTCTACGCGTAGATAACTGGTGCGTTAATTATAGAAACGATTAAATGCCAGATAAATAGATTTCCTTTTTTTCCATCAAATCTCTGATTTCTAAGAAGCATCTCGGAGTTCAGAACAGCACTCGATTTTTTTTCTTTTTTTATCGCTTTTTTCGTCTGTCAATAACGTACAGCGTGCGACGTTGCCAGATGTAGGATGCGGATTTCATAACAGTGTAGTATATTTTAAGTATCATTATCCTCATCATCATCTTGTTCATCCTCATATCATCATCATTACCATCGTCATAATTTTTATCATTATTGCCACTAGTAATTTAATCATAATTCGTGTAAATTGAATAACTAAAAGGATACTATTATCAAGCAGTTAATTTGTGTGTGTGTGTGTGTGTCTGTGTGCGTGTGTATGTGTGTGTGTGTGTGTGTGTGTGACAGAATTCATGGATATATTCAAAATTTTGTCAATCATTTTTTATAGCAAAAGCAAAAAATAATATTTGAAAAAATGATTGGAATGCTATTGAATAAAAAATATAATGAAAAAATGTTTCTACTGCGTACAGTATGCGCGGGATTGATAACTGATATATATTTTTAGAATAAATTTATTTCTATCAATTTATGAATAACATGGTAATACGAATTTGTAATTGTAGCCCCCTATGTTTTTTTTTCTTTATCGCTGACAAGACTAAAATGAAAGAAATCTTAAAAGAAAAGTATACAACTTTTCACCAAATAATTGATATCACGGAAGAAATTCGTCTATCATTTTTGAAAGTTAGAAATCCAACCCCTGAGAAAGAACTATTTATATCCTAACCACCATTAGATAAATGAATAAATATTTTTGTGACTTTTGAAATGACAAATGTCACTTCAAATATATCGATAAAGATCAAAAGAATCTCACCGTATAGCAATCAAAACAAACAAACAAGCAAATATGCAGCTCGATCGTAACATGGCCTGGGACCGAAAATCAATAAAGAAAATATAAACTGCAGATAAACAGACCAATAACGATGATCTGAGAATGGACAGGAAGAAGAAAAGGATCAATAATGATGATAATGGAGGAGGAGGAAGAGGAGAAGTAGAAAAATAAAAGAAGGAGAAGGAGTCAGAGGAGAAAAATAAAAAATAAAAGAAAAAGATGGTGATGATGATTATGGAGAAGAAGAAGAAAAAGAAGAAGGAGCCGGAGGAGAAACAGAAAGAAAAAAATGATGATGAATATGATGGAGAAGAAGAAAAAGAAGAGGGAACCGGAGGAGAAGAAGATGAAGAAAAGATGATGAATATGATGGAGAAGAAGTAGAAATAGAAGACGAGAGAACCGGAGGAGAAGAAAAAAAAATATGATGATGAATATGATGGAGAAGAAGACGAAAAAGAAAAAGAGGAAGATGAAGAGGAAAAAAATATGATGATTTGATGGAGGAAAAGAAGAAAAAGGATAAGAAGAAAAGGAAAAGGGAGTCTCCCCGGGCGATGTTACTGCAATGATGCCTCGACTTTCTCAATCTGTAAATCGACAAGTAGGATCCGCGCTCACCTGCTCCTTGAACCTGTACCTCGAGTGCTGAGTCCACAAAGGGCCAAGAGAGGGGGGGGGGGTGGAGGCAAGGTCTCGGAGCAAGCGGAAGAACTCGCTGGGAATTATCGGGGGTAAAGGGAAATAGTGCCCCCCCCTCAACCGACGCCCCCCTACCTTACCTCTCCCAGACCGCCCTTCCCGTCCCCCTACGCACACACACACACACACACACACGCGCACACACAAACGCGCGCGTACACACACACATACACACGGACACACACAAACGCACTCGCGCACACACACACATACACACGGACACAC
>NW_020869421.1:181235-183735 GCF_003789085.1 Penaeus vannamei | reverse complement strand
AAAGTAAAGCAAAATAAGAAAGAAAGTAGAAAACATTATCAGAAGCAAAAACATACATGAAGAAAAGAAAAAGAATAGAGAAAAATGACAAAACAAACAAAGAAGACTGTGATAAAAAAAACACACAAAAACAAACAAGCAAACACAATAAACGATAACAAAAAACAGAGAAAATAAGAAAAATATACAACACAAGAAAAAGCAACCGAATAAAAAAAATTAAAAAAGAAGAAAAAAAGAGAAACGAATGAAGCGAAGAAGAGATAAACCAAGAAACGATAAAGACGGAGAAGAGCCCCGCCAAGATGCCTGCAGGCCTAATGTGGGTATTATGTTCAATGTCGCATTTCCTAGTAATCAGGGAAAGGTTTGGAGAAGGTGATCCGTCAGGCTTACGCATTCAGCTCCACCTGGGTGTTTTTTTTTTTTTCCACTAAACCGTAAATGATTTTTTTGTGTGTGTGCATAGAAATACGTGTAAGTATATACGTACACTGCGAAGGATACAATGGTTTATACATGATATATTGTCGTCATTGCTGTACTTCTCAAGCGGACTTTTATCAAATAATTTCTCTAAACTACGAATTGTTTTTTCTTTTATGTGCGCATAGATATACGTGTAAGCATATGTGTAAATTGTTAAGTATCAAAGGGATCATGATATACTGGCGTCACCGCTGTATTTCTCAATCATAATTTATATATTTGTTTATATATATATATGGATATACATACATATATATAATATATATATATATATATATATATATATATATATATATATATATATATATATATATATATATATATAATATGATTTTCTAAACCACGAATTAATTCTTTAAAATGAGCATGAATATACGTGTAAGAATATCTGTAAATTGTGAAGTATACAGTGCTTTATAATGATATATTGTTCTCATTGTAGTATTTCCCAAACATACTTTATACATACGGTGAATACACACAATAGATATACGTTTAGTGGAGAAATTGAACGGAAGACGGACAGTGTATAAAGTTAGTTTCAACAAGTTCACGTTTCTGCTCGTTTACCCGGACATCCGAGTTGGAGGAGGAGACCCCAACTTCTACGAGAACTTCTTGTACTTTTTAGATTGACTACTGATGAAGTCTTATATAGGGAGGTTCACGTTGTGCACGAACTTTCATGTTATCGATAGACGGATGTAGGTATATGTTTGTATTTTTTTCTTCTTTTTTTGTGAGGGGGGGGGCTGGGGGAGAGGTTGTCATTATGAATCTGTGGAGTAGATGTTTCCATTTTTTTTGTTAAGAGTTGTACTTATTTTGGTTTCGAAATATGACCAAGGGTTCTTTGGAATAAAGTATGGAATGAATCTCTCTCTCTCTCTCTCGCCCTGTTTTTTTCTCCCTTCCCCCTCTCTGTTTCTTTTTATTCTCTCTCTCTCACTTTCTCTCTTTCGATCTCCCTCCCCCTCCCTCTCTCTCTCTCTGTCTTTCCCCCCCCTCTCTCTCTCAATCTCTCACTCACTCACTCACTCTCTCTCTCTCTCTCTCTCTCTCTCTCTCTCTCTCTCTCTTCTCTCTTCTCTCTCTCTCTCTCTCTCTCTCTCTCTCTCTCTCTCTCTCTCTCTCTCTCTCTCTCTCTCTCTCTCTCTCTCTCTCTCTCTCTCTCTCTCTCTCCTGTAATCCTTCTGATCGACCCATGTAATACCTACAAGTTTACTCATCAATTTTTCACACACACACACACACACACACACACACACACACACACACACACACACACCACACACACACACACACACACACACACCACACACACACACACACACACCTACACTCACGCAGAAACACACAGAAACACACACACACACACGCGCAAACACACACACACACACACAAACACACACACACACACACATTTAAATTCACAGTAAGGGAAAAAGAACGGAAAAAAGCCCCAACCAAATTATCCAAATGCTAAAAGCTGCGAGCGAAAGCAAGTCGTCTGGTCGCGGCAGGACGTTATAACAGCGCGCGTACCATGAGTAGTCGTTCCACAATCCGATTAAAATTATCGATAATAAAATCCTCTTACAACGAACCAGTGACTGTTTCCCCAAAAAATTTAGCTCGTCCAAAATTCAACATGAGGGAAGCTTTACCAAGATTGCTTTTTTTTTCTTTCTTTTTTTTTTTACCTGAAAAATTATTTGGTCGCGTTAACTGCGGTTTGCAAATTGGATATCAGCTATTATTATGTAATTCAGTTAAGCAGAAATGGTAAGAGGTGTTGCTTGTCAGCTATCTATCTGTCTATCTAACCACATCAACATGTGTGTATACACACACACACACACCACACACACACACACACACACACACACACACACACACACACACACACACACACACACACACACACACACACACACACACACACACACACACATATATATATATATATATATATATATATATATATATATATATATATATGTATATATAT
>NW_020869421.1:173735-178735 GCF_003789085.1 Penaeus vannamei | reverse complement strand
CTTTTTCTTTTTTTTTTTCTTTTTCGTCTACTTCTACTCTCTCGTCTATTTTTCTTCTTGTTTGTTTTTCTTTTTCTTCTTCTTCTACGTCCTCCTCTGTCCCTCCCTTTCCCTACCTTCCGCCCCCATCTCCTCTTTCTCGTCCTTATAATTCGAATCATGTTCTTTCTCTTTCCTTTTTTTTCTCTTTTTCCTCATCGTCTCAAATTCTGTGTCCGATATTTCCCCCTCCTCCTCATTTTGCTTCTTCTACTTCCATTTTTCTTTTTTCTATTCGCTTCTTTCTTCTATATTTTTTCTTCTTCTTCCTCTTTCTCCTTCCTCCTCTTCACCCCCTTTTCGCTCCCTCATCCTTCATTTCCTTCACTTTCTTCTCTACTGCTATTTCACCTTTTCTCCTCCTCCTCTTTTCCCTTTTCTTTTACCTAGTTTGTTATTTTAATTTCCATCATCTTCCCTTCTTTCTCCTTTTCCTCTTTGCCGCAGTCTTTTCTTTCTTCTATAGTTTTTCTTCTTCTTCCTCTTTCTCCTCCCCTCTTCTCCTTCCTCCCCTTCATCCCATTTCTTCTTTTTTTCTTTCCTCTTCTCTTCTTCCTTCGCCTTTCCCTCTTTACCTCCTTTCCCAACACAGCCAGACGACGAAAATTATTATTATTATTATTTTTTTTTTTTTTGCGGGAGGAGAAAAAAAATCTTAGGAAAATCGGACTTTGGTACGAAATATTTTGCCTTACCGAAGCAGTACCAGTTTCTGTTGTCTGGGTAGACTTTTTTTCTTTTCTTTTAGCTTGGTTGATTAGTTTTAGGTAATTTGGCCGAAGTAACTGGAGCGCAATTAGGTTACTTGTAATGGAAATAATGTAATTGCCTGTAGTTTCTGAGAGTAAGTCTGTAAGAAGAGTTAAAAGATTCAGCATTTCTATGTTTCTTTATGGTCTACAAACATTTAAATTCCACAACAGTGCCAGATATACGAATTTTACGGGAGATGCATACGAAGTACCTTTCATCATTTATTGACGAGAACAAATTTACTTAGCTGTTTGGTGAGACGTTGCTAGCATACATGATATCATATAAATACGCCAGTAAATGCAAACACAATTAACCGCATAACATAGCCACACACACACACTCATAAACTCACACACTCACACACACACACACATGCATAATACAAACACACCACAGCTACACATCAATATACACGCCATGCCACAAACATACCCACATGAATCCATCCATAAGATTGTCCTTGCAACATGCCAACCGAGCCAAGTCCGACGCCGACATATCAGGTGAAGCAACAGCTGCATCGCATCGAGCGTTTGTGACTCACATAAACATTTAAGGCTCCTCATAAACGGTGAAACTACAGATCAATATTTCCTTCGTCCTCGTCAGTCTCCTGTGAGTGAGTCCTGTGAGGATAGTTTCCCTCCTGTGAGTAAGTTTTGCAGGAGTAACTATTTCTCATGTGAGTCTTATGAGTGAGTTTTCCCTCCTGTGACTGAGCCTTGTGGGAGAGTCTTCCCTTCGATGAGTGAGATTTCCTCATGGGATTCTTGTGGGTGAGTGTTCCCTCCTTTGAGTTTTCCTCCAAGTGAGTATTCCTCCTGCGAGTGAGCCTTCCTGTGAGTTAATCTCATGAATGATTTTTTTTTCTAGAGTGAGGGAGTCCTTTCTCTTTGAGCTCTTGTGAGTCAGCTATCCGTTCTGCGAGTGAGTCCTCCCTCTTCCGAGCGAGCGTCCCTGCGGGCAAGTCGTCTGCTGCGACTCCTCCAGGATACGCATTTGCTCATTAGTATGCAAGGAAGCAGGGCCGATCATGGGTTTAGAGAGGCGAGGCCGCTCCTGCTTTGGGGCAGAGATCATTAACAAGACTTTCGGGAAGAGGGCTGACTGGGACCGCCTTCCTCCGGACCCTTTCGGGCTTTCAGGGCTGGCTCGTTTCGCTCTCTTTCATTTTTTTCTTATCTGTTTGATCCCCGGAATTTTTGTCATTTTGTGTCTCTTTGTCTTTGTCTTTTTGTCTGCTTACATGCTTTTCTCTTTCTATGTCTCTGTCTCTCTGTCTCTGTCTATCTGTCTGTCTGTCTGTCTGTCTGTCTCTCTCTCTTTCTCTCTCTATCTCTCTGTCTCTCTTTCTGTTTCTTACGCCCCTCTCTCTCTCCTTCTCACACCCTCTTCGTCTGTCTGTTTCTCCCTTTCGCTCCTTCCCCTCTTCCTTTCTCACCATTCCTCTCCTCCTTCTCTCTCTCCCCCGTTCTCTCTCTCTCCCATCATTTCTCTCGTTCATTCTCCCGTTTCTCTCCTTTTGTTTTTGTGAGAAAGTACCTCTCGCCCGGAGGCCATTCCAGTCTTTTCGGTTTTCGTTTGCGATTTCTGTAGCGGGAGTTATTTTCATTTTGCTCTTCAGATAGAGCCGTCTTTTGTTACGAAGGGGGCGGGGGGGGGGGCTTTCTAGTCTCTCTCTCTCTCTCTCTCTCTCTCTCTCTCTCTCTCTCTCCTCTCTCTCTCTCTCTCTCTCTCTCTCTCTCTCTCTCTCTCTCCCTCTCTCTCCTCTCTCTCTCACTCTGTCTGCCTGTCTGTCTCTCTCTCATTAGCATGCAAG
Organism: Penaeus vannamei; assembly: GCF_003789085.1. Lineage (NCBI taxonomy): Eukaryota > Metazoa > Arthropoda > Malacostraca > Decapoda > Penaeidae > Penaeus > Penaeus vannamei. The sequence continues at coordinate 176,121 of NW_020869421.1, read as the reverse complement.
GAAACGTACTATCTATCTATCTCTCTTACTTTCCCTTCCCGCCCTCTCCTCCCTCCCTCCCTCTCCTCCCCACTCCTTCTCTCTCTCTCTCTCTCTCTCTCTCTCTCTCTCTCTCTTCTCTCTCTCTCTCCTCTCCTCTCTCTCTCTCTCTCTCTCTCTCTCTCTCTCTCTCTCTCTCTCTCCGCTTTTGCTCGTTAGGCGCGAGCTATGGAAAAATAAAAAGTTGTTTCGTTATGAATGTAATTTGCTGTAGTTCAGTTTTGATGGTTCTGACGAAAATGAATGTTATGGAACAAATAGCATAAAATACAAAATGATTCCCTGACATTGATAAAGACATTAACACTCGTCAAATGAGTTTATCCCAACGTCAATTCATAACGTAATATAGATTCTTGCCAGATTTCAGAGCTTGACAAAACGATGAAACAAACAAACAAATACACTTTCAAATACATAAATATTCTCTCACAAATTTCACGCTCCTCTTGAGTTGTTTGTTCTGAATAAATCGTAATGTAAAACAACCAGACTTTCGTGAAAAGGCGGAAGCAATATCGGATGCTAAATACTTCAAAATTCTGAGAGAAAAATATCGCCGGAAATGCCGTAAATAAAAGAAAGAAAAATATCTAGCTATATAGATGGACTAATAGACAGACAGATAGACAGACTGACTGACAGATAGATCGATCGATAGATGGTAATGCTATGGTAACTTTGTTGTTGTCTTGCTATCATATTTCTTCTTTTTTCTTTATTTGTACCGAGAATTTTTTTTCTTAAGCTCTATTTTCTCCTTTTTTATTTCTTTTCTTCTACTTCTTACTCTTCTTTAGCATCATCTACTTCGTCCCCATGTTCTTTATTCCCTATTTTCTTATATTTTTATTATTATTATTCTCCTCCATTACGCTTATCTTCTACTCCATATCCTTCTTTTTCTTCTGCTTCTTCTTATTCCTTTTACATCATCTTCCTTCTTCCTTTTCTTCCTCTGCTTCTCCTTCTTCGTCACGTTCACCTTCTACTCCATATCCCTTTTTTTCTTCATTCCTTTTACTTCTACTTCTTCGCTTTCTCATTGATCTTCTTATTCTTCATCACGCTCGCCTTCTACTCCATATATTTTTCTTCTTCTTCTTTGTCTTATTTTACTTCTATTACTTCTTCCTCTTCTCCTTTTTCTGCCTCTTCTTTTTCTTCTCACTACGCTCACCTTCTACTCCACATCCTTCATTTTCTTCTTATCCTTCATATTCCTTTTACTTCTTCTCCCCCTCCTTCTTCTCCTTTTCCTTCATCTCCTCCTCCTTCTCCTCTTCCTACTCCTCCTTCTCCTTTTCCTTCTCCTTCTTCCTCTTCTATTTCTTCTTCTCCTCCCTTTCCTTCAGGCCATTCGCGGACATATGAAACATTCCGGGGTCATCCAAGCCAAGATTTTTCTCTCGTCCTCGACCGGAAACCCGATGTTTCTCTGAGGGAATTTTACTGCACGGAATGACCAGCTGGAGATGCCGGGGTGGGGGTGGGTGGGGTGGATGCTGCTGTTTATCTTTTCATTTATTTTTTATTATTTTTTTGTTTCTTGACTAATGGGCGCGGAAAATATGAGGATTTGGGGAGATAAATGGGTGAGTGAATGGGTGGATTAGATAGATTGGTTAATTGGTTGGTGGTATGGTGGATGGATGGATAGGTGGAAAGGTAAATAGATAGGAGTATAGATAATTAGAAAATTGATTAGTTGTATGAATAAGGACCATTGAGAAATTTGATAGTCGTGTAGTCATTTAAAGCCAGTAAAGAAAGAGAGGTAAGTAGCATTATGGTAATTAAATTTATTTATCTTATGGACATCACCGCATGTCACACACATACAAATGAACGCTCACACTCACACACATACAAACAAACACCCACACCCACACACACACACACATGCATATATGCACATTATACTTTGATCCGTTGCATTCAATCCTTTATTAAAAAAGGAAAGAAAGAAAGAAAAAAGTGGCCATACTTGAGGAATTTTCGAAAGTTTGAATGCTGTAGAATTTACCGAACGCCGACACGTATCCGCAATAAATCAAATAAATGAACGTCTAATCAGTTCCTTCTTACTGAATACAGCAGTTGAATAGCATCTCGTTTCCATGAAGAAATCCAATCCTTCCAGATTTATAAAATACTTATAGCCTTTATACATAACAAAATGGACTACTTTTCTACGTCATCGTTTGAATAATGATCTGTTTTGTTAATTCTACGGATCTGTTGTATTATGCGGATGCCGTTGTCTCCTTAAAGGATAATGCTGCTATGATTTATTTCCATTGATTTTCTTTTCTTTGTCTGTCTGTCTGTCTGTCTGTCTGTCCTG
>NW_020869421.1:170750-173635 GCF_003789085.1 Penaeus vannamei | reverse complement strand
AGACTACAGAGAGGGCAGAGAGAGAGAGAGAGAGAGAGAGCGGACCAGGACCATACTAGAGGAGATCAACTAAGAGAAAGAAAGAGAGGAGAAAGAAGAAGACAGAGAAAAGAGAGACCGCGAGAGAGAGAGAGGAGAGAGAGAGAGAGAGAGAGGAGGAGCAGATACTGAGACGACTGAGAGACGAGAGAGAGAGAGAGAGAGAGAGAGAGGAGAGAAGAGGAAGATGAAGAGGAGAGAGAAAGAGAGAAAGGAGAGATGAGAGAGAGAGAAGAGAGAGAGGAGAGAGAGAGAGAGAGAGAGAGAGAGAGAGAGAGAGGGAGAGAGATGAGAGAGAGAGAGAGAGAGAGAGAAAGAGAGCGAGAGAGAGGAGAGAGAGGAGAGAGAGATGAGGAGAGAGAGAGAGAGAGAGACGAGAGAGACGAGAGAGAGAGAGAGAGAGAGAGAGAGAGAGAGAGAGAGAGAGAGAGAGAGAGAGAGAGAGAGAGAGAAATAAAACAGGAACTGAAATGGAAACAGAGAGAGGAGGAAGAAGATTTAAGGCCAAATGGAGAGAACCAACCACCAACCGCTGATTAACGAAGGATGTTGGGCAGAAAATAAATATTTGCTCGGCAGAAGCGAGAGAGAAAGATGCGTCGCACTCTTCCCCTCCGTCTCCTCCTCTCCTTTCTCTTCGCCTTCTTCCCTTCTTTTAATCCCCTTCATATCTCCTTTCCTTCTTCCTCCTCCTCCTCCTTCCTCTTTCTTTCCATCCGCGCTGTCTCCTTCTCCTTTTTTTTTTATTCCTCATCGTTTCACCTCTCCATCTCTAAGGCGTCCGCATACAACTTCTCTGCCCCCCCTTCCCTCCCCTTCCCCTCCCCTCCCATTCCAGAAGCCTTACTCCAACCCCCCCTCCCCCCGAGCCACGTACCTCCCTCCCCCACCTCGCCTCCGATTCCCTCTTCATTGTCTTCGATGGAATAAGGAATTCGCCGTTTTATAAAGGGAAAGAAAAGGGGAAAAAGGAAAAATCTTATGAAAGGGGGAAATATGAATGTTTTTTTACGGGTATGTACGTCATCGAAAACCGGATTTTCATATTTCGATCCGCGCTTCCTTAATCGTATATGACTAATAAAACTAATAGAACTGGATATAACCATTGAAAATTATACAGAAAGTGACGTGGGCGGATCCACGTGTTCAAAAAAAAAAAAAAAAAAAAAAAAGGGTAACAAGTAAATGAGTCTACGTCTCTTTTACATGAAGTATCGTTTTCTTTATCTTGTTGGATATTAATTTTCTTCTGAACCTTTATTTCTGAGTTTCTTCATGTCTTTCTCTATGTAACTGTGGGTAATAATGCATTTATATCAAGGGTGGATGGAAGTGTATATACAGAAAGTAAGTAAGAAAGGGAGAGAGAGAAACAGAAATAGACTGATAGATATATAGACAAACAGATAGATAGATAGAGAGAGAGAGGGGGGAGAGAGATGGAGAGAGAGAGGCAGAGAGAAAGAAAGAGGCAGAGAGACACAGACAAACTGTCAGACAGACAGACGGACGGACGAACGGATGGACAGACAGGGAGACATAAATCGATAGAGAGAAAATTAGGTAATTATCAGCACACCAACAGTATACTTATGAGACTATAATTAATCATCAAATACTTTAAGACTAATTACAGTTAGATGGCCTAATGAAAATCGTCTGCACGACCAGTAATTACACAAGTAGATATAAAAAAGAAAACGAAAATGAAAGAAAGATAAATGAAAAGAATGGAAAGAAAATTAAAGAAAAGACAGGAAAGAAGATAAAAGGAGAGAAAGGAAAGAAGATTAAAGGAAAGAAAGGGAAGAAAATTTAAGGAAAGTAAGGGAAGAGATGAAATAAAAAAATGAAGACCTGACAAAGTCTAACGTCGATGGAACAAACATCCAATTCAAGAAGATTTTTTTTTTTTTTTTGATAATAAGAAAAGAAGAAAAGACAATGCAATCAGACGACGATAAATAAAATCAGCATTTACAGGATGCAGTTCGTGCCACCGCCTCGGTATCGCACAACCTCAGGGCATGTGAGAGATAAGGGGCAAGGGCACCCCCCCCCTTATCTCCATTTCCTTATCGCCCTCTTCACCTCCCCCACCTCTCTCCTTTCTTCTTCCTTGCTACCTCCGTCCCCTTCATCTCCTTCCTTCTTACTAATTTACATAGTCTTTCCTTTTCCCCTTTCTCCCTCTCCCACCCTTCCTTTCTTCCTTAAATTCCCGCCTCTGCCTCCTTCTTTCCCTATTCATCTCTTTTCATGCTGTCCTTTCTCATTCACACTCCATCGCCTTTTTTCTTTCTCCATCTCCTGTTTTCATCACGCTTCTTCCGCTCCCTCTCCTGTCTCCCTTGCATTACCTTTCTCTCACTCCCCTTCCACAGCTCTTCTCCTGTACCCCTACATACCCTTCTCTCTTTCCTTACGTCTCCTCCTCTTCTTCTCCTTCTTCCTCCTCTCCTTCCTTCCTTACGTCCCCTCCTCTCCTTCCTTCCTTACGTCCCCTCCTCTCCCTCTCCCTTTCTCCTTCTTCTTCCTCTCCTTCCTTCCTTACGCCCCCTCCTCTCCCTCCCCCTTTCTCCCTCTTCCTCCTCTCCTTCCTTCCTTACGTCCCCTCCTCTCTCTCTCCCTCCCACTTTTCCTTTATACTCGTCTCGTTCCCCTTCTCCTCCTCTCCCATTGTCCTGTCGCTCTTACTCTTCTATCCTACCCTTGCCTTTACCCTCCCTTCTTTCCCTCACTCTTTCTCTCACTCACCTCTCCTTTACACTCGTCTCATTCCTTCAATCTTTCTCCCACTCACCTCTCCTTTACACTCGTCTCATCCCCTCCTCTTCTCCTTT
>NW_020869421.1:158250-163250 GCF_003789085.1 Penaeus vannamei | reverse complement strand
GAAATAGTAAGATTATAAGGAAAATATTTCGAATGTGTTCTTAATACCTGGACATCGTCTTAAAAATGATTTTGCCGTTGCTAACTTCAACAAAGTATGGTCATTTATCTGAACTATCAAAGGTAGTAATGGTAGTGATGCAGGTAGAGTAGTTAGATATTAGGAACATCAAAAGTGGCATCACTGTTCGTATGTTGTTCTGATTGCTGCTAGTAACAACAGTAACAGAAGCAGTAATGTTCGTAAAAGCAGCAACAGTAAAATGAATTCCAGCAATGGTAGTACCATTAGCAGAAAATCATTGACAAAAAAGAAAAAGAAAAAGAGTGATTGAGAGAATAAAACATGCAGAAGCGCAGACAACAGAAGGACGGGCTGCGTCGCGGGTCCAACTAGTTAAAAGTTTCCTTGCGGAAATTTCGTCCAAACAACAAGTCAGCTGGGGACCCGGCTTGCACGCAACCTCTGACCTTACACCTGTTAGCCGAGTGGGTTTCTCCATTCAACCATTTTAGGTCGCATTTCAGGTCAATCACGGGTGGACGGGACAGGTTGTATGAGACGTGGCGTGTATGATGGATGAGGTGTTGCAGACTTGCATAGTTGCAAAATAACCAAGATGATTTTCAACTACGATTCGACCTTCTGTCGTTGCTTTTCTTATTTGCGTTTATCTTCCTACTACATTTAGCCCGTAGCAGCATATCGTGCGATTCCAGTGTCCTCATCAAAGCTTCAGTAATGATTAGCAAGCAAGTCCAAGGAATAATAACAACAAAGAAGACAAGTTGATAAAGATAGACGAAACGCACATCAAACCAACAGCCGCATGTATATGCAACAGCGAATCGGAATGATTTTAAACACTAATGACAAACATAAGAAGACATTCCTCGGGGCAACCAGACGAACTTCATATGCAGCGGTACCCTGGGCGAGAGTGGAGGAAGTCGCCGAAAAATACATTTATATTCGGGTCAGCCGAGCGCGAATCCCGACTTGTGAGGTTTTAATCTGAGCGTCTGCACGGGGATGAATTCGGGAAGCGCCGTTGACGGCGCGTCACTCATTCCCGTGGTGGCAGCGCCCTTCGCACCGCAGGGGCTCCGACGTCGCTCTCTTCACGCGCTCGTTCCCTGCTCCAAGACAGCTTCTCCGGCTCGGCTTCTATTCCTTTATACCTTCTCGACTATCTCATTTACCCTTCTCTCCTACCCTCTTACCTTGTCTCTTCCTTCTTACCCTCTTTCTTTTCCCTATTGCCATCTCCCCTTTCCTTCTTTCCCTGTTTATCTTCTCACATAACATCTCTCCCTTTCCGCTTACCTTTTTTCCCTTCCCTCTCGCCCTTTCCCCCTTCTTTGAGAGCAAAGAACTGCAAATAGGCTCAGTCACTGTATTTTTACACGAATCACTATATTGTGCATTCCTTTCTCTAACATATATGATTTGGTTGTAGATGCTGTAACATATTTGCAAAAAGAAAAAAAATCCTCTTACCAGCCCGCCCTTAACCCTTTTACCTCCTTTCCCGTCCATCTTCCTCTTTCCCTTCCCTATTACCTTCTCCCTTCTCATTCCGTCTATACCGTCTTCCCAAATTCACGTTTGAACGGCGGATTCCAATGAGGAATCTGATCCGGAGTGAACGGAGATGGCGAGAGAACCTACAGCATAACTAAGCCATTTGAATGACAATATCCTCGTCAAACGGTCGTCTTTGTTGTGATTTAGTTTCCTCTTCCATTATAACACCCTCCCCTTCATTCCACATCTTCCGTCCTTCACAACATGACTTACAACCGCACCCTCAAGATCCTGTAGGAAATAAAAGCATCCGAAAGACCTAAAACAAGAATGTGAGAGACAGGGCGCTCGCACTTACCTGAAGCTCTGCTATCTGTCGTGTGGAGAACCTCTTGATGAAGGAGTCCTCTCGCTTGAGCGGTGGTTTGGTCCGGTTCATGGACGAGGAGAGGGCGCCCGAGAGCTGAACGGTGGTCCTGAGTTTCAGCCATCTTTGGTTTGATTTCATCCTAAGGTGGCAGAGGTGCAGTCGAGGCGAGGGCGGGGGAAAGGCGGAGGGGCAGACGGTGGGGCGATGGGGCATTGGGGTAAGGGGGTGGGCAAGGGATAGGGGCAAAAGGGGGGGAAATTTTGGGGGTAGTAGTAGTAGGGGAAGGGGGGGGGGAGAAAAAAAGACAAATGCATGAGAATCTGTTCGAACACAGCTCGACATTCTACTGGCAGACTTCGTTAGTGGACTGTTTTATTGTGGTTGATAAAAAGGGCTCTCTGAAGCTACGACATATTTAGCTTTAGGGTTATAAACATGACTGGAAAAAAGGAGAATGAAATACTATACTCAAAAATATTTCAAAGGGAGTCGAAGTCTGCCAGATTTGTGTACATTGCTATTTATACCCAAGGTACATTATATAAGCCTATGTAACTATACACTACACTATGGTTATACCAACACTACTGGCCGTACTGAGCTACTCATGTAATAGATTCTCATCGATTATTATGTACATTTAGCATATATTACAGCTAAACAGTAAATTATTCCACTTTTTTCTCTCTCCAAAATCTGTATGAAGCAAAAAGCCAACAGTATTCCGAAAAGGGTTTACACTCTAGACTTGGCTGGCTCTACTGGCAAAATGATATAGCCAAGGGAACTCCTCAAAAGTAGGACACTGTGGGCAACTAGAGTAGATGTCTACCATCATATTAGCCTATGTACACATTATACAAGCAATCATCAATTACTTAGTTACATAGTTTATTATCATTATGTTTATATTTTATTTTAACTGGAAGCGGGAATAAGGACACGAAATGAAGCAGATACCAAAAGCTGTTTTCCCAAAGGTGAGGAACATATTACTAAGTATAGCAGTGCAAATTAGAAAGTAATGGTTATTTAACAACAAGAGCAAAATTACCGAAAACATCCAGCTGTCAACATAACAACATAGAGATTGCAATTAACATCAACAAAAAGCACACAACGTGAACCAAAATACTTAAGTAATGAATTGTAGGGCTGCATTTAAATGTTGGGAGTGAAGGACCGGGGAACACATAATGCTATCAGTAATATCAAGATCGACACAAAATTGTTAAGGGATTCATAAAATGGATATTTTTTTTTTATAATAAAAAGACATTGGCACAGAAAAAGTGTAATATTCTTCCATAACATATCAAGTTCATTGTGAAATTGATATGAAGTAGTTGGTGTCCTTAATATTAAGAAAATATTTTAATGAAATGAAATCATGAATATAAAAAACAGACTAACGTACCATTCTTCCATATTCACATATCAGTCTTTATGCTCATGTTATCGCTAGTTTACTTTTCTCATATTTCTAATATTTTTAGTAAAAATTATTCTTGTGTTTAGTTGTCTTTTTCCGCAACACTTAATTACTTCTTCACATTTTTGTAGTTTATTGTTTTTTTCTAGTCTTTCTGTAGGTGGTTGCAATAAATTAAATAAACTGCATAGTTGCTTCACACAATCTATTTTCTAAATTTTTCAAACTCGTGAGGGACAGCATGACTATAAATCAACAATCGCGTAACATTTTTGAATCGCATTGCTCCGAGTGAACGAAATTAGGAACAGCAACGGATACGCAATGGATTACCGCCCTCCGCCGGTTTGGAGTTTGGTGTTATGTGGAGAACTGCAGCCGTCGCGTTTTTTTTTATTTAAAACCGCAAAAAACTTATAGCTTTCGAAAGGCAGATTAAAAATGTGGCAAAAGAGGATTATATACCAAATACATTTGAAATGTGTAAGCTACCGATATAGGAAAGCCTTTATGGTCAGCTATTACACTCCAATTATAGAGTGTGGCTGTAGGGCAATAGGAATTATATGTGTGTGTGTGTGTGTATGTGTGTGTGTGTGTGTGTGTACACGTATAATGTGAGTGTGTGTGTATGTGTTATAATACAAATTATTTATATATATATATATATCATATTATATATATATATATATATATATATATATATAGTATAAATTAATAATATATACAACACACACACACACACACACACACACACACACAGAACATATAATATAGAATATTATATATATATATATATATATATAGTATATATATACTTTATATATATAATATACATATATATATATGTATATATATAATATATGTATACATATATATTATATATGTATATAATATATATTATATATATATATATATATATATATATATATATAATATATCATAGTATGTGTGTGTGTGTGTGTGTGTGTGTGTGTGTGTGTTGTGTGTGTGTGCGTGTGTGTTGGATTATATGCACGCACACACACACGCACGCACATGTATATGGTATAAATAATATGTATATAATTATACATATATATACACATATATCTATATATCTATATAAACATGTATATGTATACATTATTAAACCTTTCCAAAAAGGCTGTTAAAACATCTACGGATATTCAGCCCTGTATGGTGAGGGTCGAAGCGCCACGACATTGATATTTATTCCACTTGACATAATTTTTCTCTAAAGATCACGAAAAAAGTCAACGGAGTGAAAAGCGGATTCTATTTTGTAAACTTGTCAGTCTTCCGATTGACTCAGGCGAGCGGACCAATAGGAACGCCCGTATGGTTCTCTCCGGCTCATAATAACATTATGTGCGAAACAACCCATTTCCCTGATGCATTTCGACCAAAGGGAACACATTACTGGCTAATAAAGAGATTTCACTTTCTATTTATAGTTCTTCGTCTTTCGGAGTTATGCCTGGATTCCTGAAATGGCGTAAATATTGTAGTGTATTTAATTTGGTAAGACTTTGGCTTTTTCGACTGTTGCTTTTATTAATAATTTGATAATTTTCCTACTATGCTAGTTATTATTTTCATCATTACGGTAATAATAATAACAATAATAATTATAATAATAATAATAATAATAACAATTATAATGATAAT
>NW_020869421.1:150750-153250 GCF_003789085.1 Penaeus vannamei | reverse complement strand
CTTCCCTTTGGTGTTTTTGCAACATATAATTGGGATTTGCAAATGCGTATTCGATATTCGTTATACATGTGCGTGTAAATATGTATTTACACATATGCGTATTCAGATGTATGTTATATAGGTGTAAAAAAGATATATAGTAATGGCGGAGGAGAAAATTAGGATGAAGAGATACTGATGATGATGATAAGGATATGGTGATAATTATGAGGGTGGAGATGATGAGGAAGAGGAGTATATGCTAATAATGAGTGGAATTGGTGTTGAAAAGGATGATAATGATGAGATTAAGAATGTTGAAAATAAAGACGAAATAATTGAAGACGACCTGGGTATGAAAAGTGCTGCCTAACAGAAGCTCCTCCAGGAGAAGACTGTCGCGATCATCCTTTTCCTTGGACGGAACTACTTAGGAATTCTAATCGCTGACCCCAATCACAGGAACATAAAAATGAGAAATAAAAACGGAGGCAATTGAGAAAATAAAATAAAGTTAAACTAAGACCATAAAATACTACGAAACTTTTCCCCGTTTTATTTTTCTCTTTCATCACAGATTGCCAGAAGCTTGCCGTATCTTTTTTTCTCTCTCTTTCTCTTCCACGAGAAGCGAAAACAATCTCGGCCTTTCAGCCAGAAGCGTTCGCGCAAGAGCCGTTCGTCACAGAGGCAGGCGGATTCACGGATCGACTCGGGAGATTATGACCCCGAGAGTCCGTCTTCGGCGTTTTTATTTCCCCTTTTGGGGGTTCATTTAAATTCTAGATTTTTTTCCTTATACTGATTTTCTTTGTTTTCCTTTTTTGCGTAGAGAATGTCGTGTGTTAATGGTAGAAGGCTTGGATGAGGAAATGGGAGATGTTGAGAGAGAGGGGGGAGTGGAGAAAGAGAGAGTGAATGAGCGAAGGTTAATGAGGAGGAGAAAGAGAAAGGAGGGTGGAGAGGGGGATGGATAGGGACAGGGAGAGGCAGAGGGAAAGGTAGAGGATGAAGAGCGAGAGAGGCAGAGAGAAAGAAAGACAAATATCTAGACAAAGAAACAGGTAAGACAGAAAGACAGAAAGGCAGAGGAACAGAAAAAAACAGAATCACAGAGACACACAGAAAAAAACAACACAAGAAAAAAAAGCAAGAAAAGTAAGTAACGAGAACACACCGCCAAGCCCTTCCCTTCCTCCCTTCCTTCTCCCATATCAGAGGAAGCGAGGAGCGAGGCGCCAGCAGACAACTTAGAGCATCCTCGCGCCCCTTCCGCAGACAAAGGCGAGGCTGGAAGTCACTTAATCTGAGCAGCCGCCCCCGACACCCGGCGACGCCACCTGTCAATCACCTGCTTACAGGAGGAAGGAGAAGGCGGTAGGAGGAGGATAGGGAGAAGGAAGCGGGGGAGGAGGAGGAAGAAGAGGAGGAGGAGGAGGAGGAGGATGGCGGCGAGGAAGAGTAGTAACAGTAGTAGCAGTAGGAAGAGGAGCAGTATAAAGGGAGCGAGGAAGAGTAGGACGAGGAAAAGGAAGAGGAAGAGGAGGAGGAAGACGAGAAGGAGAAAGAAGACCCAGAGGAAGGGAAGGGGGAAAGGAATAAGAGGATGGGAACAAGTAAAACGAAGAAGAGAAGAAGGAGGAAGAGGAGATGAAAGGAGATGAAAGGGGGAACAAAAGGAAGTAATAAAGAGGAAGGAGGGAGGGAAAAATAATGGCCGACAAAAGAGATAAAAGGTAAAAGTAGAGTGAAAAGGAGAGACAAAAAACAGCGAAAGAGAGGGCGAAAGATGAAGGGGCAAGGCCAGTAGTGAGAGGAAACGGAAGAGGAAGAGATGTATTGAAGGAGGAACGGGAGGCAAGGAATCCGGGTAAAAGGAGGAGGTGAGGAGCAAGAGGAAGAAGAGCAGAAGCAAGAAGAAGAAGATAAGGAGGAATAGAAGGAGTAAGAAAGAAGGAGGAAGAGAAAGACGATGTAAAGCAATAAAAATGAGGATTAAGGAAGTAGAAGGAAGAGGATGAGAGAAGGGGGAGTAATAGTAATAGTAAGAGAAAGAACAGGAAGAGGGAGGATGGAAAAGGAGAGCAGTAGAGGAGAGGAAGATGGAGGATAGGAAGAGGAAGAGAGGAAAAGGGGAGAAGAGAAAAACGAAGAGGAGAGGAAGCGAAAAAAGGACGATTGCAAAGTCGATCCCGATAAAAGAGCAAAAGGGACAGCGACGGATAAAGGAATAACGATGAAAAATGAAAAGAGAATAATTGACGAAAGGGAAGAAAAAAAAGAAAGACTGGTAATGGAAATTCAGATATAAAATAGGAAATTTGAACGATCACGTGGAAACGAAAGGAAAGGGAGACAGAAAAGGATAAACAGGAGGACACGTAGAAAACAGTAAAACAGAATGCAATAAACAATGATAAAAAAAAAAAATGATGAAGAGAGAATAAGATAACGTTGGCCTTTTCAGTCAGCGACAGAATAAAAAAGGGAATTAAAATATAAGAAAATGATTAAATAGTTA
>NW_020869421.1:140646-142368 GCF_003789085.1 Penaeus vannamei | reverse complement strand
CTCTCGCCCTCGCCGGCTCCCCTGGCGGCCATGATGAAGCCCTAATTTGAGTCCTGGATGAAGGGATCTGCCCCTTTGGCTCGGAGGGAACCAGCGCTTCCACTGAATTATTTTAATGTTTTAGAGGTCTCTTTGTCTCTTCTTTTTCCCTTGTTTATTATAATGAACATTTAGTCACTATTACTGTTTTTAATCATTTCCCTCCTTTGGTGTTGCTCTTCAGAGTGTAAAAAAATATGATTAACGCGAAAATCCAGCATTTTTCCATGCCAGCTTTGATATCATAAAAATATCATCAAACGACAATTATGTAACAACTTACGTCATGTCGCGACACAGCACGTGGACAAATACGTGCGTAACAGATGCATAAGGACGGTGACGCTAAACTCGGCGTTACATTACACCGACTCACTGTTCGAAAACCTAATAATGATAACGTTACAACCTGGCATACACTCGCTAATTACAACATCCATAATTCTCCCATTCTGTCGCGGATCCCGGTATGGACACCTACACACGTACGTTATGAAGTACGGGGAGCAGCGAGCGTCGTCTTGCACGCTGTAATAATAGTGAAATATCACCCAAGCCTGTTGTAGCATCAGCCAAGTAACGTGAATTATGGCTGGATGCTACGCTGTTACAGACACAGGTGCGGAGCCGTTTCCACAGTCTGCTCGGCTAAGCTGTCTTTTTTTTTACTCACTCTCTCTCCCTCTCTCTTTCTTTCTTCTCCTTTGTCTGCCTCTCTCTCTCTCTCTCTCTCTCTCTCTCTCTCTCTCTCTCTCCTCTCTCTCTCTCTCTCTCTCCTCTCTCTCCTCTCTCTCTCTCTCTCTCTCTCTCTCTCTCTTCTCTCTCTCTCTCTCTCTCATCTCTCTTCTCTCTCTGTCCTCTCTCTGTTTTCTCTCCACCCCTCTTCCTCTCTCTCTGTTTTCCTCTCCACCTCTCTCTTCCCTCTCTTCTCCCTCTCTCTGTTCTTCTCCTCGCTCACTTCTCTCCTTCTCTCTCGTCGTGTTCCCTTCGAGTAATTTCCTCTCGTATACAGGATGATTCAATAAGAACGACCATAATTTCTACGAAAAAGTATCATGTTGAAGAAAGGAGAGTGAGCGAGTGAGAGAGAGAGACGGAGAGAGAGAGGAGGTGTTGAGACGAGAGATGAGAAGAGAGAGAGAGAGAGAGATGAGAGACGAGAGAGAGAGAGAGAGAGAGACTGAAGAGATAGAGAGAGACAGGAGAGAGAGAGATGAGAACGAGAAGAGAGAGAGAGAGAGAGAGAGAGAGAGAGAGAGAGAGAAGGAGAGCAAAACAGGAAGAAAAAGAGTGAGCACGACGTTCATCTTCTCATTTTTTCGAGCAAATAATATTTGCATTTCATTATCTTATTCCAAAATTCATCGCTGTTTTGTCGCAGTAATCATGCTCGTACTTTTATACTCTTCTCAAAAGAAAAAAAAGTAAAAAAAAAGAAAAAAGCCATTATATTTTTTTGGAACGTATCTACTGTAGCTTAGACCCATTTTTTGCCCAATAAAAAAAATCCAAAACAGGCACTCCTCCTCTTCATCTTTCCGATAACGATCAACGACGTCGGATGATAACGAATACAGCGAACAAAAAAAAAAAAAAAAAAAAGTTTTTATTTGTTCTCCTTCTAATTAACGTCTCATTATATATGCTCTAGGCCTTTGCTCTGCGCACACTTATCCAAGTTCA
>NW_020869421.1:118146-120646 GCF_003789085.1 Penaeus vannamei | reverse complement strand
GTATAAAGGCGTATCGTTGTGTCTAGGACTATTATTGGAAAAAAAGGTTATGTTTCTATAGGTACAACTGGCTACAAAGTCTTAAAATCAACAGACGACATTTCCATCAAATTCTTCAGAACAAAAGGAGCACAAAGCCACACGAAGATGTAAATGTAGAAAAGGAAAATACTTAACAGATTGTTAAATAAGATGAATGAAATGAGTAGAAAGCAAATTATTATGGTAATGATCATACTGATAATAGGAATAAGGATAAAGGGGTAGCAAGAAAGATTATCAAAATATGATAATAGTAGTAACAAAAAGTAATAATAATAATGATAATGATGATAACAACACATCATAACCACAAAAACAATACCCATAAAATCAACAACACTGGTGATAAGGGTAAAGGTAATAATAATAATGATAATGATGATAATAATGATCATAATAATAATAACAGTAATAGTAATAATGATAATAATGACGATACTGATGATGAAAGAAACATGAGCAAAGAGAGAGAAAGAGAGAAATTGAAAATACCTGGTAATAAACTATAAGCCATAAACTGTACACGCTGAACAGAAACATTAGCGATTCATTTCGTAACTGTAAACCAAAATGAGCCTTTTTCTTCCTACTTAATTTCATCATAGTTCCCGAGATAATGGGTGGGACATAATACCTAATGGATAAGCTAACGTAAACAGTGTCAGTTAACACGGGCGTTCTCGTCGTACTGTTCACAAACTATTGGGCAATAGTTCACTAACTTAATATATGGGGGGAGAGGACGTAGGCCAGATGAACGGATGGACGGGATACTCGGAAACGCACACACGTACGCACACTCGAACACACACACGTACGCACACTCAAACATACACACACACACACACACACATACACAGATACACACATGCACAGCCATCTGTATCACATTATTGAAATTTGTATGCTAATGTTAGTCTATTTGCTTTTTGTTATATTTTATATAATCTATTTAATCTTAACACACACATACACACACACACACACACACACACACACACACACACACACACACACACACACACACACACACACACACACACACACACACACACACAACACACACACACGCAACAAACCACACACAAACACACACAGGGAGAAAGAAACAACCAACAAATAAACAACCACATCAACTCGGGAATAAACAACTGAATAAACAACTCAAAGCCAAGCCCCGCCACCGGCTTGCTTTCTCCCTCGCTCCCAATCGCATTCCCAAAGGCTGAAAGCAACCTGGCCTTGCTCCTCTCCGCCTCAAGTGTAGCACCGGTCAGAGAATGGCTTTCCCAGAGCGTCTTGGGTTGGCCACACCTCTGCGGTAACTGCGGGAGCCATTAGAATAAAGTGAGATTTTTCTCCCTAATGAAGACTGTGTGGTTGCAGTGGGATTACAGGATGTGAATGTGGATTTAGTTCTCTCTTTTTTCTATAAAGATTGAATATATGAATTTGACTGTCTATGTATCCATATCTATCTGTCTAGATTTGTATCCATATCTATCTGTCTATCTATGTATCCATACCTATTTATCTATCTATCAATCTAACTATCTATTTATCTATATACAAACACGAAGTGAGTGAGAGGAGAGAGAAGAGAGAGAGAGAGAGAGAGAGAGAGAAGAGAGAGAGAGAGAGAGAGAGAGAGAGAGAGAGAGAGAGAGAGAGAGAGAGAGAGAGAACTAGACAGACGAGTAGACTGGGAGAATATAATCTTCCTTTCTTTCTACATGGCATAGATATATATATCGTTTACAGATAGCCCAATTTTGAATCGAAAAACCAACAAATCATATTTTCTTCGATGTATGAAACAAAAAATATAATCCTATACATAATCATAATAGAATCAATAATAACCAACCACAAGGAAAAAGCGGACAAAGAAAAGGAAATAAGTGCAATAATAATACAAATGTGATAAAAATCAAAAATAGCGAAGAAAGGCGTAAATAGAAATAAGTCTAGTAAGAAGAAGAACGGCAATAAAACCAAAAAGAAACAAGAACAAATTTCTTTCGGAAAAAAAAAAATGTTCAGAAGTTCGTAAAAACAATTTTGTACCTTTTTATTTGATATGGAAACTTCTACGTAAACAAGCTGGACAACTTTGAACGATTTGTTATAGAAAATAAAAGCCAGAAGAAAAAGTTAAATGTAATGGTAAAGGTAATAAAAATGATGATGATGATTATAATGATGATAATTAAATTGAAAGTAATGATAATGATGGTTGTAATAAAAAGAACAATAATAATGTTAATAATAGTAATGATAATAACAATGATACAAAAATTAGAGATAATAAGATAATAATAATAATAATAATAATGATAATAATAATAATAATAATAATAATAATAATAATAATAATAATAATAATAACAACAACAACAATAATGATAATAATGGTAAAATTAACTTGATAAACAAATTGATAAACAAATAAATAAAC
>NW_020869421.1:110646-113146 GCF_003789085.1 Penaeus vannamei | reverse complement strand
AATATAAATATTTCTGATATTTTGATGTTGTTGTATTTATTGTCATATTCAATGAATATACAACTAGAATCTAGAATGATTATTGATAGATCCAAAGGCCAGACATATGAAGCAGAAAATGTTTAGTGAGTAAAACTAACTTTAATAAATCATTCAGCCTCACGTACGCGAAACCTCCCAAGGAACGGAATATGAAACTTCGTCGCGCAGCCCAGCGAATGTCAGAGTCGTGGTCTCGGTATCGCAAAGGACTCCAGCTCAAGTTAATTAAAAACTAGAATGTTAATCTAGAACTCAGTATACATAGATGAGATCTCCAAAGACTGTTTCAGGAGGATCTATGGGGAGATATCGTATACAAATAGGGCATGTACCCACCCCCCTCTTCGTCTCTCTCGGTCTTTCTGTCTAATTATATGTCGCTCTCTCGCTCACTCCCTTTCTCACTTTCTCAGGTGTCTGTCGGTCTGACTGTTTGTCTCACTTATTCACTTTCTCTATGCGTATATGTACACACACACATACACACACACACACACACACACAACACACACAACACACACACACACACACACACATACATAATATATATATATATATATATATATATATATATATATATTATATATATATATATATATATTATATATTATATATATATATATATATATAATATATATATATATATATAGTATATATATATATATATATATATATATATATATATATATATATATATATATATATATATATATATATATATATATATATATATATATATATATATATATATATATATATATATATATATATATATATATATACATACATACAAACATGTGTGTGTGTGTCTGTGTGTATCTGTGTGTGTGAAGTGTAAATACATATGTATATATGCATATCAATATACATACATTTGTCCACTCTATATGTATGAGGGACGTGGGCGTGTGTGCAACTTTTTTTTTTATCGTACGTAATAGAATAGACATATATCAAAATAAAGGAAATACAAGAAAATAAACACTAGCATATGAAACCATTTATTTATTTATTTCAAAGAAATCGACAAAAAAAAAAGAGAAAGACAGGTAAAGACGTATTATGCAGTACTCATCACTGAAAAGAAATTGAGTAAATGATATAAAAAATAAGGATCCCAACAGGAACTTCATTTACTACCATCATATTAAGTGGCATTAACCGAAGTACTCGTACAGCAACGGCGGTTAATAAGACCGCGAGTCCCAGGGGATCTTCATTATGTAATGCCCATCACAGCTGACTCGCTGTGGCGGCAAGAGCGTGTTCTTCCGCCAAGGACGTATTGGCTCTGTTTCTTGGGGCAGTTAGGGGAAGCTCGGAGGGGAAGGTCGCTGTTGTTTATGTCCAAATAGGACTTTTTTTAACGAAGAAAATGTACACACGCACGTACGCACATTCATTTGTATACATGTGTGTGTACGTTAGCGCAGGGATATTTACTTCAACCGGAAATGACGAAATACCAAAAATATAAATCAAGCTCCAAAACAAAGGCCGAAAGAGCACACACAACAAAAAGTCACAAAATCAAATCCTGAATCATCCGGCCCACAAATAAACCCACCTTCCGCCCTAAAAAAGAAGAAAAAAAGGAGAGAAAAAATACTGTTTCCATGTCTGGCGCTTGGAGATACTGCCAGCCATCTTCGCTCAGCTTTGAAGGTGCCGGAGGGAGTCTTATGGTAAGGGTCGGGGGGGGGGGGGGCTCTTTGACACCGGGGGAAGGGGGAAGGGGGGGAGGGAGGAGATTGGACATACAACTAGCAGGCAAAGCAGAGGCGATTTGCAAATTGCGTATGGTAAGAGAGAGAGAGAGAGAGAGAGAGAGAGAGAGAGAGAGAGAGAGAGAGAGAGAGAGAGAGAGAGAGAGAGAGAGAGAGAGAGAGAGAGAGAGAGAGAGAGGCACGCAGTCAGGGAAGGGCCTGGGACGCGTCAGCCACGGCCCGGGCGAGAAGGGCCAGGAAGGACCACCCTGCTTGGAGGGCCGCTGATGGGATAATGGAGTTACCAAGAAAGGGAGAAATTGGAGCTAACGTCTTAAGTGTCAGGGTGGACGCGCGGGAGACCAGCTGATAGGGGACGAGGAGGGAGGGGTGGGAGTAGGGGGAGGAGGTTGGGTGGAAGAGGGAAGAAGGGGTAGAGACAGAGGGAGAGAGGAGAGGGTGAAGAAGGTGGGACGGGAGGGCAAAGGGGGAAGAGGAGAGGAGAGGACGAAGAAGGGGTGAGGGTATGGGATGAAATAGGAGGAAGGAAAGAGGGCGAAGAAGAAGAAGAGGGTTGAGTGAAGAAGGGGAATGGGAGGGGAAGGGGTGATGAGGAGGGGAGGTGGAAGAGAGAGGGGGTTGGCCGAGGAGGACGCAAGTAGGGGTTTAAGCGAAGAAGTCCGAGGGGAGTTGGGGCGAAAGAGGAGGTGGGCGGGGCGAAGGAGGATGAAAGAGAGGAGGGGCGGATCCCA
>NW_020869421.1:105646-108146 GCF_003789085.1 Penaeus vannamei | reverse complement strand
GAGAGAGAGAGAGAGAGAGAGAGAGAGAGAGAGAGAGAGAGGAGAGAGAGAGAGAGAGAGGAGAGAGAGAGAGAGAGAGAGAGAGAGAGAGAGAGAGAGAGAGAGAGAGAGAGAGAGAGAGAGAGAGAGAGAGAGAGAGAGAGAGAGAGAGAGAGACAGACAGAGAGAGAGTACAGAAAGACAAATACAGAAAGAAAAGGGCCCTCTAAAAACTCAATTGAGAAATATTGTCAAAAAAAAAGAAGAAATGTCCTCTCCCGTAATTGATTATTGCTCTCGAATCATTTAATTCCATCAAGCAACAGCTAATTGACCATCATTATTTTTATGCGAGACATAATGAGCTCGTGCATGAGCTTCATTACGAATAAAATGGAAGGAAGACAAATGACGCTCATAAAATATTCATTGTATTACTTCAGCAGCAGATAAGCTAACCGTAGGGTGTGATAAATAAGGGGGACATTTCGTTTCACTTAGAGTTAATGATGATTGATTTCTTCTCTGAAATACAATAAGTTTTAAGTCGTTGGGCATTCGTCATTGTCCAGAAGCCGTGTTGAACGATTTAATATCCATAAAAATTAAGTCAGTTCGTTATACGTTCTGTTATTTTCAATTAAGTTAAAATCAAAAGTAAATATAAGTTCGACATTTGCATTACTTAGTGGTAATACTGATCGACTTCTTATTCAAAATACATGTGTTTCTCCAAATTTGGAAGAAGTTTTTATATATAAATCATTCGCTTAAATTTACGACATGCATTTTTTCTAGATTGGCATTGACTCAAATAACACAAAGATTTTTACTTCATTGTAACAACTAAACAATCGAAGAAGACAAAGTAGGGTCACATTTATCATATTGGTTTTATTAAAGGAACTGATATCAGAAACTGCATTTCACTGGAGTGGCAGGAGTTACGTCAGGTTTCGAATTACAAGTATCATGTGGGAGCCAAACGGGGACTTGAACAAACAGGAAAGGACATAAGTTATGCCGCTTCATAAATTCAGGAAATGAAAACGTTACTTCTCATTTCCCGAAGACTCATGCAATTTTAATACTTCTCTCAGACTTCAGCCGACAGCCTGCCGGTCCTCCAAGCTCCTTTAAATCTCAAAAATGTAGGATATTCGTCAGTGCACATTGAAGAACGTCGATGGCCGGAGTGTCTCCCTATGAGTGAAGTGGTTCCCTAAGCTAAATGTAGAAACTGTATATGTAGAGTTAAATTCGGATACACGTATCTGTCACTGATCATTTCCCCTAGATTGGCGAAATTCCCTCTGGTGTGTGAGATGATCGCCAGTGTTCTATGGGGGCGTCGAGAGTTTAATTAAGGTGTATATAACCTAAGGATAGAAAGATAGCAAGAGGAAATTCCCATTACGGTGTTCCTCTCAACTTTGTGGTATGAAATGCTTATGACTAAACTTAGCGTATCTGTTCGTGTAGCTATCTTCACGAATCCAGGAATTAGTTCTCTATTGCGTTTAATTTCATAGATATGATATATTTGATGCGTTCTCAATTTTATTTATTGTCATGATTCATTATAGCTATCATTACTATTGTTCTTATTTTCGTATTCTGTATCCACATTTATATATATGGTAAGTCTAAAGCATTTATTTCTGACTTAATTTCCTGTCCATGTAGGGACTTCTGCTTCTGGTAAAATGGCAAAGGTAAACCATCAGAGTGCTGATAAAAATGCAAACAGTATAAGGAAAGAAGGAAGCAGAAAAGCCAAAAGAATTCACGTTTCCCAAACAAACTTTGATCATACAAGTTTTCTTTATCGTTGTTTTTTTTTCTTTTCTTAGTTTCGCCTTTTTCCTCTTCGTCTTGGGAGAGAATATGCTGAGTCACTATCTACTGTATCTATCTATTTATAACTAAGCCATTATGAAATTTGTAAGGAAAGGGGAGCGGGGGTTTCAAAGTGGAAGATATCTATCTGCATCCTTCTGTATGATTTATCTGTCTACCTGTCTGTTTAGATTTGCCGTTATCTCTCTCTCTCTCTCTATCTATCTATCTATATCTCTCATATCTCTTTATCTCTTTCTCTTACTCCCCCCCACCCCTTTCTCTCTCTCTCTCTCTCTCTCTCTCTCTCTCTCTCTCCTCTCTCTCTCTCTCTCTCTCTCTCTCTCTCTCTCTCTCTCTCTCTCTCTCTCTCCTCTCTCTCTCTCTCTCTCTCTCTCTCTCTCTCTCTCTCTCTCTATGTCTCTCGATATCGATAGGTTAGTAGGCTGCTAGACCTTGAAAAAACATAGTTTCGTTACGACGAAAACAAATATCGTAAAATAAAAAGCCGATTAGAGGAAGCAGAAAAGAAAAACACGATGAGAAAAATAAGAATGGAAACGGATAAAAAGAAATGTTTCCATATGCCCAATCGATATATCATTACTCCACATCAGACTTAGAAATGGCTTTACCCGAGTCATAGTATTTCGATAATATGTTGTCCACGAGTTGCCAACCA
>NW_020869421.1:91362-98862 GCF_003789085.1 Penaeus vannamei | reverse complement strand
GCAGTAATAAAGATGAATATGATAGTAACAGTAATGATGATAATTAGGATGATGTTGATGATAATAATAATGATAGAGAAGTAATAATAATAGTTATAAGAAATGTTATAATGATAATAATGATGATTATCATGAAGATGAAGCTCATGCTAAAGAGGATGAAATATTTATAACAATGATAAAGATCAACCATAATTCTAATAATAACAATGATAACTATAATATTACGCTTAACGTCAATAAAAATAATTGAAATTATAATACTACAACTGTAATATTGATAATAACCATGAATAATGATGCAAATGCTATTAACAATGAATATGAAATATTATTATTAATAATAATTCTAGAAATATTGATAATGATTTTTTGCGATGACAATGATTTGATAACAATGCTAATGATAAATGTCGATAAAACCAGTAATGATAGCAATTATGATTATGAAGATACTGATATTGATAATGATAATGACTTTGTTGATGATGATTTTGATAATAATGGAAATAATAATATTGATAATGATAATAATAATAACAATAATAATAATAATAATGATAATAATAATAATAATAATAATAATAATAATAATAATAATAATAATAATAATAATAATGATAATGATAATAATAATGATAATAAATCAAAAATATATTAATGAGAATAAACATAATGATAACAATAATAAGGATAATAATAGTAATAACAATAGGATATTAATAATCATAATGATATCAATAATGGTATTAGTAAATCTTGAATAAAAAAATAATTACTATGATAATAATATCAATGGTAATAATGTTGATCATAATTATAGTAATAACAGTAATAAAAGTTATGATGATGTTAGTGATAATGATAATCATGACGTTAAGAATGATAACAATAATGGCAATGCTAATAAAAATAACAACCAAAATGATTATAAAAATAATGAAAATAGTATTAACGATGCTAGCAATAACGATAACAATAAGAAAACAAACAATAGTAATAAAAAAAGTAATAATATTAATTATAAGAATTTTAATATTAATACAACAACAATAACAACAAAATAATAACAGTAATAATTGTTATCATGATGATGATGATAATAATAATAAAAATAATAATAATAATAATAATAAAATAATAGTAATACAAAATAGTTAATAAAGACAATAAAATCAACAACAACAATAATAATGATAAAGATAAAAACAAAAATAATAATAACAATAATAATAATAATAATAATAATAATAATAATAATAATAATAATAATAATAATAATAATAATAATAATAAAAAATAATAATAATAAAATAATAATAATAATACTACATATATATACTACTACTAATAATAATAATATGAAAGATAATATGAAAAATTCTAATAATGATACGGAAAGTAATAATAATAATATCAATTAAAGTAATATTAACAGTAAGTATTGCACTACTCCTATTCCCAGTAGTGATAATGATAATAATGATGATAATAATATATGATAATGTAATAATAATGATAATGATAATAATATTGATGATGATAATGATAATAATGATAATAACAAACGTTATAAAATTCATAATATTGGTACTAAGTGTTATCATTATTATTATCATTGTTATTATTAATATAGAAATGGTAATGACTATAAGAATAAGGCTAACGATATTGGTAATTCGAATCGAAATACCATTGAAAATAATAACAATAGCATTAATGTTAAAAGTGTCAGTGGCAATAAAAATAGCAATATGATAATAATCACAATCACAAATCATGAATTTTAGTTAGACAAACATTGTGATCGTATATATATCTCTGTATCGCTTGAATTTCGGGATGTGTTCGTCGTCTGTGTGTGTGCCTTGTTTACTCGGTAATCTTACAATGCGTGTATACAAGGCTGACAAACCTCTGATTAATTCACATCAATCTAACCGTGTTGTGATTAATTTCCAATGCCAGCCTTACCACCACTAGGGAGTGGTACAGCATCCCAGACACTGGCACTGGTTCAATGCCTAGGGGATAAACCGAGAAATGAAGCTAGTGCATGGTATAGTTGCAAGTTTTAGATGGAAATCCTGCTTGAAATGAAGGTTTCTGTATGGAAAATAACAGCTGAAATAAATGCTTGATAGATTAAAGGAATTATATTATAATCCATTTGTACTTGATCAGATATAGGTTTAAGAGCAAAATTGATTCTAAGATATCAGGGCTAGATAAGAGGAATAAATCGAAAATTGCATTTGTCCAGTTGTATATGATAATATAAATTGCAATATCATCTTTTGATCTTCAGAAGTAATGAAAGCATAAACCTCTTTATGATTTTTTTTTTTGGTGCAAATGAGTCCATTCAGACACGCGGATCATAAATCAGGGAATAAAGCCAAGGTCATTGCATAGCGGGTACATCTCTTCCATCATGGTGTGGTTGGGAGGAGAAATAGTGGATTAATATTCGCATATGAAGAGAATATTGCGTAGCATATTGAAGGCAAAGACAGTGTTTGACGAAGTGAAGAGTGTGACTCGGGTAAAGGGAGGGAAATGATGAATGGCAACAACACACATGTCCCGGATGTGGAGGAGGAGGTGAGTGGAGATTTCAAGAGCGAGGTGGAGGGGGCGGAGAGGGTGCCTAGGCCAGAAAAAGCGGGGCTTGGACAACGCTCCAGTGGGCGTGGAGGCGAGGGGAACAGAGGTGATGGATAAGCACGGCGTCAAGGAGGGGAATGTGGAAAGGCAGAAAGGGAAAGACTTTGCCAAAAGAACAGATATCATTATGGGAAAGATAATCTTTTTTATTAGAAGAAACAGAAACACACGGGACCATATCAGCCTGGGGAAAGTACATATTTGGATTAAGTCAAATGTAAGGGATGCACTCAGAAAGAGATTGGAGACTCTAAGCTGGTAACAAGAAAGATCAGACCCTGATAACATATAACCATCATCACCATATCATTATAATGATAACATTGATAATTTTTACGATAATAATGATGGTACTACTACTTTATGACTACTATTCTCAATACGTTTATCATCAGATCATCATCAGTATAAGTGTTATACTGTTCGTATTATGATTAATGTCATTATCAATATTAGAATTACAGCTTTCATAATAATCATTACCGATGCATATGTCATTGCTAATATTGCAATCTTAATTCAAATTATTACCATAATCATTTAAACTATCATCAACATAATTATTCAGTCTCGGATAATTATACCATGTCTACTTTCTGCTTAGAAAAAATGATAGAAAACAATAATCTAAAGAAGTTGCAATGATTGTGTTTCATAATCAATATAACTGCTCTAATAACATTTGTTCGTGATTGTTCATATCAAGAGGTATTGTTAACTGAATGTGCTTTAGGTAATATTAGAATCTGTATGGGAAAGTAAACAAACAAGAACTCATTACAAACATGAGTACATTCTTACCAACGCCTCGAACAGCAAAAGCAATAGCATACGTAAGACCGGAAATAATAGAACGTAACTCCATTTTTTCACGAAATTAAGAAACTGTGAATAAGGCTTTTTCCGCTACAATAGCATTCCGATCCCCGAGCTATGCGCCATTTCTCAAAGCCTGAAATTACAAAGATTACCCCAGGGTATCTTTTGCTAGATAAGATTGCTGCATTTGGGCGAGTTTCAGCTCCGTCTGCACCGAGGCCCTTCGCGCTATTATTGTATTACATCACCTACACTCACCCTGGAAAGCATGGCCGTAAATCACTCAATATACACACAGCTGTTCTGGTATCTGATTCGTATGTCAGTTATCTCTGCACCTCAGGAGGAATTTGAAGATGAATATTTCATGTTTTTTTTTTGTTAAATGATTGTTGATATACGTTTCATATTCCCAGCAAAAGCCATTTGTATTGTAATCCCCTTATATTTTAATTTTAGAGGACGCAAATACATAGGGTCTCAAAGTAGTTCCATTGCGCGAAGATACATCGCAATTTGCATATTTACGTCTCTTCCCTCCCACTCGCCCGCAGTGAACTCAAGAAAGCCACCGCAGGGAAAGTTTCGAACTTCATTAGCGAGGTATTGGGCACGAGAGCAGAGGCTATGGAGTTAGCTTCGCAATCGCGATGAATGTATCAAGGTGTTGGTTTTTGTGGAGAGTTTCCTGTTGAGAAAAGGTTTTGCATACGCGGATGTGATTTTTTTCATGGTTTTTATTCTCTGTGTCTGTGGTATCTCTCTCCCGTTCTCTCTCTCTCTAGCTCTCTTTAGCGCTCTCTTTCACTCGCTCTTTCCCTCTCTCTTTCGTTCATTCTTTCCCTCTCTCCATCTCTTTCTCTATCTTTTTCTTTCTCTCTCTACTTGCTCTCCCTCTCCCTCCTTCCTTCTCTCTCTCTCTCTTTTCTCTTTTTTCTTTCTCTCTCTACTTTCTTCTCTCTCTCTCTCTCTCTCTCTCTCTCTCTCACTCTTTCTCTTTCTTTATCCTTCCTTTCATCGAGTTCTTTCGGCTCTCTCTTTCCTCCGCACACTTTAAGAATATGAAGATATATTGACATAAATTTGATAACAGATTTTATATTTGCCGCAGATTCCCATGCGAGTTCTAAGAGGAATATTTCCTCTTTTTTCCTTCCTTCTTTATTTATTTTTCCCCTTCCTCCCCCCCTCTCTCTCTCTCTCTTTCATTAATACCACACTGTAAGTAGATATATTTCACGCACAGATGCACACATTTGTTTCTTCCTGTCTCAAAAAAACATAGGTTACGGAGTACATCCCTCCCCCACCAAGAGAGAGAGAGAGAGAGAGAGAGAGAGAGAGAGAGAGAGAGAGAGAGAGAGAGAGAGAGAGAGAGGAGAGAGAGAGAGAGAGAGAGAGAGAGAGAGAGAGAGAGAGCGAGCAGAAAAAAATTGGCGCAACCGTACTCATCCATTCCAATCATACTACGAGGGAAATCCCCGTGAAAATTGGCCTCTAACTTTCAAAACAAAGCCTTTTGGTCCTCGGTGATAAGAGCACAGATGCTCCGGTCCTCCCCCACCACCCCACACTCCACCCCCTACCCCCCCCCACCCCCACAACCCTCCCGCTCCGCCTCCTGCACGTACGTTTGTCACAGCCTTTGACCTTAAGGAGTGAGCTGAGATTTAAACTGTGTTATACGGGGCCAGGAGAGGGTGGATGGGTACGCCGGATGGGTAGGCTGGATGGGTAGGGGGTAGGGGAAGGGTAGATTAGTAAGGGGATGTTGGGGAAAAGGTTGGGCTGGAGGAGAAGGAGGGAGGGGAAGGGAGGGGTATGAGAGGGTAGGTGGGGAGGAGGTGGAGGGGAAGGAAGAAGAGAGGAGGGAAGGGAAGAGGAAAAGGTTTTGGGAAGGGGGATGAAGAGGGAGAAAAAAAAGTTGTGAGTAAGATATATAGGGTCTGTAGGAGAGGAGGGGGGGAGGGGGAGGGGAAGGGAAGAACTTGCGAAGAGGTTACGTAAATGATCGTATATCACCCCGTGTTGTCGCTGTGTCCCGGCAGGCACGTTGGAAAAACAAAGACGCGAGTTTTATCAGGCAAGACACGCCGGCAAACAACACATGAGTGTAAGTAGCTCGATAAAAAAGGAAGTAATAATAATGTCAAGGAGCGCCTTTTCCTGTTCCATTTTGATGGAAAAATAAGTTCGCGCTCGAGATGAAAATTTCACGTCGCCAATGTACAGGAGAAAAGTTTCAGGCAATGAACAAAAGGTCAAAATGTGTAATTACTGGAGCTAGATTAAGAGCAATCTTAACAAAGAAAATACGACCCAGAGGCTGGTTCCCGACAAAAGACAATTTAAAGGGGACAATAATAAAAGGAGATAGAATACATACCTTGTAATTGAAAAAATATATATATCTATATTTTTTATTATAAACACAAGAGCAAGTTGACCGTCTTTATGTGTAACGCCATGAATTTATGAATGCATAATTGCTCATATATGAATGCACAAAGGCACACACACACATAATCACACACACATACACAAAATATAATATTATATATATATATATATATATTATAATATATATATATATATATATATATATATATATATATACATACATATATATATATATATATACATATATATATATATATATATATATATAATATATATATATATATTATATATATATATATATATATATATATATATATATATATATATATATATATATATATATATATATATATATTATATATATATATACACACACACACACACACACACACACACACACACACACACACATATATATACATATATATATATATATTATATATATATATATATATATATATATATATATATATATATATATATTTATTTATTTATATATATATATGTGTGTGTGTGTGTGTGTGTGTGTGTGTATACATATTATATATATATATATATTATATATTTATATATATATATATATATATATATATATATACATACATTTATATATATATATATATATATATATATATATATATATATATATATATATATATAATATATTATTATATATATATACACACACACACACACACACACACATACCTACATACATACATAGATGTGTTCACATACATTCACACACACAACACACACACACACACACACACACACACACACACACACACACACACACACACACACACACACACACACATACATACATACATACATACATAATACATATATTATATATATATATATATATATATATATATATATATATATATATATATATTATATATATATATATATATATATATATATATATATATATATATATATTATATATATATATATATATATATATATATATTATATATATATATACACACACACACACATAAACTAAGATCCTTCTCCAGTTTACCTAAAGAAAGTAATTATTGTAATGATACCAATATCGAGGATAATTATAACGAAAGTTTTCATAACAGTAATCACTAAGAGTACTATGATCATAATCATAACAGTAATTACAATAAGAATCAGAACGCGAATCAATAAAGTCGTAGCAGCTGTACAAGAATCAGTATTACATAGTCGTAAGGACCGTAAAATCAGTAGTGGTTTTGATAGTAATTACAAAATAATAATGCTAATAATAAGTAGGCGTGATAATAGAAATAAAAAGGATAAGGATGATAACTGGATGACGATATTCAAAACAATGATAGAAATAAAAACAATAATAACAATAAGGATAGTAATGACAATAATGATGATAATAATGAAAAATAATAATGAAAAATAATAATAACATTATTAATAATAATATCAGTAATGGTTATAATAATGATAATGGCAAAATGATTATAACAAACCACAACAAAAACAGCAATTATAATGATAATACTAAAAACGATTGTAATAGCTATAATGATAATAATGGTGATGATGATGATGATGATAATAATAAATATAACAATATTAATGATAACAACAATGATA
>NW_020869421.1:81362-86362 GCF_003789085.1 Penaeus vannamei | reverse complement strand
CTATCACATATTAAAATGCCAATAAAATTATACAATACTATATCTATCTATATTAAACAGCGCACACAACACCACACCACACACACACACACACACACACACCATAACACAACACAACACTCACACACACACACACACAACGAATATCATTATTATACTATCTATTATTTATATACTATTATATATAATAATATATAATATATATATATATAATATATATATATATGTATATCTTATATATATATCTATACACCTATAGTATATACTATATATACTACACAATAATATTACTCATACTATATATATACGATATTTACTATATATATATTGTGTGTGTCTCCTCATCAATGAAATCTTGTGTGTGTGCGACTACTAGTATATACTATAAATATAAATATATATATATACTCATACTATATATCATACTATATCATATATACTATATATTAATATATATATTATTAGTATATATATATATATATAATTATATAACAGTATACTTTATATATATATTATATACTATATGTAACACATACATACACTAATACTATATATAAAATATATATATACTTATAATAGATCTATATTACTATAACATAGCAGTATTACTTCGACTATCATATTACTATATATATATATACAAAATATACATATGTACTACCTATATATATGTATATACTATTTACATATATATTATAATATATATTATATAGATATTACTATATTATGTATGTATGTAACTATATACCAATATAGTATATATATCGTATATCTATATATTATAATATATATATACTTACTTTACTATATACACAATTATATATGTATGTGTGCTGTGTATCTTTCTAATATACATGATAAATCAAATATACTATATATATATACTATATAACTTACTATATATCTATACTATAGTATATTATATACATACTATATATACACAGACACAGACACACACGACACACACCACACAGCACCGCACTCATCACACACACACACTACACACACACACACACACACACACACACACTACACCACACATACCAACACATATATATTATATATATATATATATATATACTATTTATATAACTATATTTATTCATATATATAGATATTATATACTATATTATATCAGCTTAACACATCATATAATATATATATATATATATCATGTACTAATATACACATTATACTATAACACTACTATATCATACTTATCATATAAAATATACAATAATATATATATATATTATTACCTATATATCATATATACTTTATATACACACACACACTCACAATATTGTAGATGTCATATGTATATATATGTATAAATATATCATATATATTATATACATATAATATATACTATATATATATACACACACACACACCACACACACACACACACACCACACACACACACACACACACACACATATATGTGTGTGTGTGCTGTGTGTTGTGTGTGTGTGTGAGTTGTGTGTGTGTTGTGTGGATGTGTGTGTGTGTGTGTGGTGTGTGTGTGTGTGTCACGCAGGTGTGTTAGATAGATAGAATAGTAAAATTATATATATGTATATATATATATATATATAATATATACTTATATATATATCTAATAAAAACACAAAATATTAAATGTTATGTGTACGGGGATTCCAATTTAAGCATACAATCTGCCGAAGCAACTTTTATAACTTCCTTCAGTCCAGACTTTGCGTAGATAATGGAAAAGTACCTCGATGAAATCATCCTTTTCATTCCTTTTACCATATGTTCTAGTTATAAAGAGAGAATGCAATACTCTAATGCTACTTAACACTGCCTCTATCAAGATACAAGGTTTAATAGTTCACCTACTGCGATTTCTAACGATTTACTCTTACTTCAAGTCTACGACACAATGCTAGCATCAAGTAGGTCTAAATTAAATTTGGCGAGATTTAAGCAACATCAGTCTTACAGGTGTGATGTGGGTGACACACTATGTCAAAAAGAACCAAATCAGTTCTGTAAGTACGTGATTGCTTTGTCTCTTAAAGTTGTTTGTACACAAGGATGTGCAAATGAGTTTTGGTTAGAAGCGATACAATACAGTAACGTCACAGGAGCGTTGTTGCGAAAGTGCGTTCAATGCTCATTACCAAGCTAAAGAAAGCCACGAGTATATTGCTCAGCACTATCCAATTGCATTATTTACATTACCAAGAAACCTGACACATGTAATGAGGTATAGAACCACAAAGTGAGGTGATCAATAACTGTGGAAGCACTCTGTGATTTAGATAAGTTCTCTGTCCATTTGCTAGGAGAAAAAAATCCCATTTTCTCTTGCACACATTTTCTGTTCCACCATTTTCTCGTCTCTAATAGTTCACTCCAACAGCTTTATGGCGTCGCATTTCATACAAACGGTGACTTTTAGA
Source organism: Penaeus vannamei (assembly GCF_003789085.1). NCBI lineage: Eukaryota > Metazoa > Arthropoda > Malacostraca > Decapoda > Penaeidae > Penaeus > Penaeus vannamei. The sequence continues at coordinate 83,933 of NW_020869421.1, read as the reverse complement.
CTTCAGTCATAGCAGGCAGTCTCCCAAGTCTTTTGAGATTCTTTTCTCTATATGATAGCCCTTTTTAAATGTTACTAAGAGTTCCTATCACTTCTCTCTCTCTTCCTCCATCCTTCCATCCCCTCATTCTCTATTTCTCTCTCCCTCCTTCCTTTCACCCCCTCCCTTCCTCCCTCCACCCCTCTCCCTCCCCCCCTCCCTCCCTCTCTCTGTTTCTCTCTTTCTATGTCTCTTTCTCTCCTTCTTTTCACCCCCCCTCTCTATCTCTGTTTCCCTCTCTCTCACCCTCATATTCTACCTTCCACTATCTATTCTCATACAAACAATCAATTGCCCTTAATTCACCCATGAACAAATGGACAGAGGATTATCTATAAACAACTAATTCCGACTAACGACTGTTCTTAGCTATCACTTATAGCTAAGGTGTGAACATTTGCAAGTTTCGGTAGAGGGGATTTTTCTATACTTATTTTGTATAAGTTTCGAAGATATATATGCATATTTTTCAATATACATGTTACAGCTAGAAGCCTTTTTACCAGATCTTGATAACATTTTGTTACTATGAAGTATAAATAATGATAAGAGTTATAATAATGAATATCATAATCATCGTTATCCTGGCAAACAGATAAAAAATTGAATAACTTAAAGAAACAAAACTTGATAAAACTTCCAAAATGATATATATATATATACATATATATATATATATATATATATATATATATATATATACTACATACATAATATACATAATATATATTAATAATATATATATATATATATATATATATATATATATATATCAATCCCCCGAGAACTCTTGAAAAAACACTGCTCATAATTCCATAAATATATATGATTATCGAAAAGACCTTCCGTAACATGTATATCACTCAAATCTTGACGTTTGCTGTTGCAATGATTGCACCGAAGCTTGCAGGTTGTTCCCAAGAATCATCAGTCTGGTGTGAGGTCATAGAAATAAATGTCTGATAAAAGATGTGCTCAATGTGATGTGATTTCCAACACTGGTGAAAGACCACGCGTCTACAACACCTTTTTGTGCGGAACGAAACACCTCTGCTCCCTGAACTCAAGAATTCATCCAAGATTGCAATTTGGATATAAAACTTATCTGATAAAAAGTGAATCATGTAACCATTACTTTTTTCATCTTTTCTCTTTTCCCACTTTCTTTCTTCCCCGTTTTCTTTTCTTTGCAATTCTCGAGTTGAGGGAGAGAGCGTGGCCCTGTTCCCGCTCCGGTGTATACCTCCGAATACGACGCAGGCGGGAGTACCAGGCCATGGCAGCCCTAAGATTGGTCCACTCCTGCTCGCTCCTTGATCTACTGAGCTTACTCGAATTGTCAAGGCGAGGCGGCTTATCTCGCTCGCTGTGGGGAAATGGTGAGAGACACAGGACAAACAGTGTGGCATCGCGAGGGGTCAGATTTCCTTGTATCAATGGTTTGAGGAAATTGATTTTATCTATAATTCATTTAATTTTGGGGGAAGATGCTACATTTGTAAGTATCAATCATTGTAATGCATTTTTTCAAATAAGAAAGTTATAAATTGATTATTTCAGTCATATAATCAATTGGTATTTATATTAATGTAAACTTTTATATAAATCGATGCATAAGTACACTTATACATAAAATATGTGTGTACATATATATGCATACACACATACATACATAAATACATACATATATATATATATATATATATATATATATATATATATATATATATATATATATATATATATATATATGCGCGCGTGTGTGCATGTATTGAATTATATTATAAAATATGCATATATACATATACATATATGCATATGTTTTATATATATATATATATTATATATATATATATATATATATATATATATATATATACATATGCATACACACACACACACACATCTATGCACATATATATCGATTAAAAGCTAAAGATAATGGGGCCCTGTATATTTTAGTGGATATCTATCCTCTCACGCAGGGCCTAAGATGGATAACAGTAACCTACCCAATTGGACACTAGCATTTCACTTTCTGCCAAATGCCGTGATTCGTTTAAGTCCTGTGTCTTTCCATTATCATAAAATATTCTAGCCTATAAAATATTGTATAATATACTTACGACTTGTACCGTAAATGCTTTAGCAATCAACTGATGCACCAGTTACAGTATATTACAGTAAAAAACGAAGTATAAGATGCAAGTTACACTGTAAAATCCACAAGTAAGGTTACCTGTGTTATCAGTCTACACAGCTTTTTCGTGACTTTAACATGTTTATTTTAACTCTCAGTCACTACCCGAAGCCCCGTAATGGCTTCAGAACAAATGATAAAACATCTAAAAATCAACACTTCATGAAAGCGGATTAGATTAATAAGGTCATTCCACTAAGAATACAAACTGCACATTGATAAGGTGTTTTGAAACAAACGGTGTCCTTGATCTAAATACGCTGTCACGTGGAACTCAAAATGAAAATGAACTTAATCTTGTAAAGTGCAACAAAGAAGCAATCTAAATCTTG
>NW_020869421.1:34444-36292 GCF_003789085.1 Penaeus vannamei | reverse complement strand
TCTCTCTCTCTCTCTCTCTCTCTCTCTCTCTCTCTCTCTCTCTCTCTCTCTCTCTCTCCTCTCTCTCTCTCTCCCTCTCTCCCTTTCTCCCTTCTCTCCCTCTCTCCCTTCTCTCTCTCTCTCTCCCCTCTCTCTCTCTCTCTCTCTCTCTTCTCCTCTCTCTCTCTCTCTCTCTCTCTCTCTCTCTCTCTCTCTCTCTCTCTCTCTCTCTCTCTCTCTCTCCCTCCCTCCCTCCCTCCTCCCTCTCTCTCTCTCTCTCTCTCTCTCTCTCTCCTCTCTCTCTCTCTCTCTCTCCTCTCTCTCTCTCTCTCTCTCTCTCTCTCTCTCCCTCCTCCCCTCCCTCCTCCTCCTCCCTCCTCCTCCTCCTCCTCCCTCCCTCCTCTCTCTCCCTCCCTCCCTCCCTCCCTCCCTCCCTCTCTCCGCCTTCCTCCATCCCTCCCTCCCTCCCTCTCCCTCCATCTATCTCTTTGCTTTTGTTGTCTGTCTATACATCTAGCCATGTCCACTGTATGCATATGTGTGTTCATGTGTGTGTGTGTGTGTGTACTTATGTATGTATGTATCCATGTATGTGTGTGCATGCGTGCTTGCGTATGTGTATGTGTATATATGTCTTTGCAGGCGCCTCCATGAATTCTCCCTCACCCACCTCCCACGTTTCCCTTTCTCTCCCACGCCCTGGAGCGCACACACACACACACACACACACACACACACACACACACACACACACACACAACACACACACACACACACACACACACACACACACACACACACACACACACATACATACATACATACATATACACACATATATATATGTGTAGATACATGATATTCTTTTTAATATATTCTTCAGAGAAGAGAGAGAGAGAGGAAATAGAAACAGAAAGAGAGAGAGAGAGAGAGAGAGAGAAGAGAGAGAGAGAGAGAGAGAGAGAGAGGGAGAAAGAGAGAGAGAGAGAGAGAGAGAGAGAGAGAGAGAGAGAGAGAGAGAGAGAGAGGAGAAAGACAGAGAGAGAGAGAGAGAGAGAGAGAGAGAGAGAGAAAGAAAGACAGAGAAATATAAACAGAAAGAGAGAGAGGGGGAGAGAGGAAGAGGGAGAGAGGGAGAGAGGGGAGAGGCCAAAAAGGGGATTTTCAGCCTCTCGGCAGATTAGCTCGTGAGGAAACTGTTCCGCTTGGCGAGGCAGTCGAGGCTGTTGGGAGAATGTCTCAGAATGACCCCCCTCCCCTCCCTCCCCTTGGCCAACCCCCCTCTCCCTCTTCCTGTACCCTCCCTCTCCCTGTACCCTCACCCCCCCTCTCCCTCTCCCTGTACCCTCACCTCCCCGCCCCCCCAAGTGTCTTCTCCCTGCCCCCCCCCCTCCCCCTCCTCGTGCTCCTTTTCCTTCCCCCTCCCCCCGTGTCTTCTTCTTGTACCTCCCCGCCCCCCTCAGTGCCCCTTCTCCTTGTACTTCCCCTCTGTGTCCTCCCCCTGTACCTCCCCCCCCCCCAGTGTCTTCTCCCTGTACCCTCCCCCCCCTCCTCAGTGCCCCTTCTGCTTGTATTCCCACCCTCTGTGTCCCTCCCCCTGTACCCCCCCCCAGTGTCTTCTTCCTGTACCCCCCTTCATGCCCATTTCCGCATCCTCTCTTCCTCTCTTCCTCGCCTTCTTCCTTATACTCGACGTGCCTTCTTACTCTCTTATCCTTCTCTCTCTCTCCTCTTTCGTACCCTTCTCCCTTTTTCCTCTTTCGGAGCCTTCTCTTTTTACTCCTTTGTCTCTTCCCTCTTTCGTATCTTCCTCTCTATACCCTTCTTTCGTGACCTGTTTCTTATACCCTTCCTTTCTTACCCCTTTCT
>NW_020869421.1:21944-26944 GCF_003789085.1 Penaeus vannamei | reverse complement strand
AGACGAATGAAAAAAAACGTTTAAATGTCAAAACGAAGCGAAAAGTGACTGAACGACTTCAAGCTTCAAGTCGGTCGTTGTATCCCGTCGGTCGCTATAATCAATATTCAAGTCGTCGTTGTACGTCGCTATTATCAAGTCAGGTCGCTGTATCAAGTCGGTCGTTGTATCCCGTCGGTCGCTATATCAAGTCGGTCGCTGTATTTCAAGGTCGGTCGTTAGTAGCCCAAAGCTATATCAAGTCGGTCGCTGTATCAAGTCGGTCGTTGAGGTAGTCGCGTCGTTGTATCCCGTCGGTCGCTCAATCGTCGGTCGCTGTAATCAAGTCGGTCGTTGTATCCGTCGGTCGCTATATCAATCGGTCGTTGCCGTCGGTCGTTCGCTATTATCAAGTCGGTCGTTGTATCCCGTCGGTCGGCTATTATCAAGTCGGTCGCTGTTATCAAGTCGGTCGTTGTATCAAGTCGGTCGCTGTATCAAGTCGGTCGCTATATCAAGTCGGTCGCTGTATCAAGGCGGTCGTTGTATCCCGTCGGTCGCTATATCAAGTCGGTCGTTGTATCCCCGTCGGTCGCTATATCAAGTCGGTCGTATATCAAGTCGGTCGTTGTATCCGTCGGTCGTCTCGCTTCAAGTCGGTCGCTGTATCAAGTCGGTCGTTGTATCAAGTGTATCAAGTTGGTCGCTGTATCAAGTTCGTCGCTCTGTCTCGGGCGGGATTCGGACGCAACGGGTGGGGAGAGGAGGGGGGAGGGGGGTAATAGGGAGAGGGGAGGTCAGGAGGAAGGAGGAGGGGGGAGGGAAGGAAAGAGGAGAGGGAAGGGGGAAGATGAGGGGAGGAAGAGGGGGTTAAGGGGGGTGAGGGAGAGGGTAAGGGAGGTGGAGGAGGAGGAAAAGGAAGGGAAAGGGGAGGAGGAGGAGGGAAAGGGGGGGGGGGGAATGAGGGGGAAAGGGAAGGGAAGGAATCGTAAGGGACGGAAGGGCAATAGGGACATTAGGAGGGGGTCGTGAGGGTGAGGGAGACGAAGGCAGGGAGGGAGGTGAGGGCAAGGCGCCAGAATGAGGGAGAAAGTGGAGTGAGCGAGGGAGACGATAAAGAATGGTAAAGGGAGGGGGGGATAGGGAAGAGGGGAGATGGAAGGGGAAGAAGAAAGGGGAAAGGCAGAGAGGGAGAGGGAGGGAAGGGGAGGAAGAAGGGTTAGAGGAGGAAAGGGACGTAGGGAGGGAAGGAGAAGGGAAGGGGAGGGAAGGAGAAGAGAAGGGAAAGGGGGGAGAAAAGCGGTATCATTATGAACAGGAAGGCACTGGGGAGAAGGAATTGGAAGATGGGGAGAGAGAGAAGGAGAAGGAGAAGTTTAGGAAAGACGGAATAAGAAACAGAAGGTGGAAAGGGAGAGGGGAAGGGGAAGGGAAGGAAGGTGGGAGAAGAAACAAAGGGGGGAAAGGGAAAGAGAATAGAGAGAAGGAGAAGAAACAGAGAGGAGAAGGGGAAGGGAAGGAAGGTGGGAGAAGGCACAAAGGGTGTGAAAGGGAAAAGAGAAAGATATAGAGAGAAGGAGAAGAAACAGAGGGGGGAAGGGAGACTGGAAGAAGAGGGGAAGGGGGCAAAGGGCACTATCGTAAGGTGAAAGCAAGACGAGGCAGAGGATCCAAGCGAAGCTAATCGAGGCAAGACGAGACAAGGTGAAGCAACACGAGACCTGACAAAGCGAAGAAAGACGAGACAAGACGAATCGAACGTCGACAAAGCGAAGCAAGACGAGCCAAGCCTTGCAAGCTTTACAAGCGTCGACAAAGCGAGCCAAGCCTTTGCCAAGCCTCGCCAAGCGTCGACAAAGCGAGCAAGCGCTTACCAAGCGTCGACAAAGCGAGCCAAGCCTTGCCAAGCCCTACCAAGCGTCGGCAAAGCGAAGCAAGACGAGCCAAGCCTTACCAAGCGTCGACAAAGCGAGCCAAGCCTTGCCAAGCCCTACCAAGCGTCGACAAAGCGAGGCGAGGCGAGCAGGAGAACCCCCGACCGGGGCGAGGGCGGCGAGGCAACCACGGGCGCCGAGAGAAAGTTCCCCGCGAGTGAAACTGAGTCAAGCGATCCCGGGGACGGCGGCCGGCGGCACGCCCCCCCCCCTCTTCCCCCCCTCTCCGCGGCGATCGCTCGGCCGGGAGCTGCTCCGGAGACCTCAAAATCGCCAGCTGGAATCCCTCTGCCTGTTCAGCCCCCTCTCTTCCTTTCCTTTCGCTTATTTTTTCTTCTCTCTTTCTCTTTTTTTTAATTCTCTCTTTCTTTCTTTTTTTCTTCTCTCTTTCTTCTTTCTCTTATCTTTTCTTCTTCGTCGCCCTATCTCTATCTCCTCTATTTTTTCTTCTTTCTTTCTTTCTCCTTTCTCTTATCTTCTCTTCTTTGTCGTCCTATCTATCTCCCGTGTTCCTTCTTTCTTTCTTTCTCTCTTCTTTTTCTTATCTTTTCTTCTTCGTCGTCATCTCCTTTCCTTCTTTCTTCTTTCTCTATCTTCTCTTCTTCATCGCCGTATCTCTATCTCCAGCATTCCTCCTTTCCCTCCTTTCCTGTACCTTTTCTTCTTCGTCGCCCTATCCCTATCTCCCGTTTTCCTCCTCCTCCTCTCTTCTCTCTGGAAAGGGGGGAGGGGGGAGGGGGAGGGAAGGGGCACGTCGACGCACAGACGCATCTTCCGCTGACTGACTGACGCCTTTGGCTGACGGAGGCGCATCAGCCGGGTCACGGGGACTCGGCGGCCCAAAGGTCACCCCGAAGCATTGTGGGAAACGGACGTCGCGCTGCGGGGAAATGGGGTGGCATTGACGGTCTGGCGGAGGTTGCACAAGAAGAGGCGGGGGTGCGGGAGGGAGGGAGGAGGGAGAAGGGGGGAAGGAGGAGGGGGAGGAGGGAGAGGGCGGAAGAGGGAGGGGGCCGGGGGGAAGGGGTGGAAGGGAGGGGAGGGGGAGGGAGGGGGAGGGGATGGGCGGTGGGGGAGGCGAGGGGGAGGGGTGGAAGAGGGAGGGGGAAGCGGGAAGGAGGGAGAAGGAGAGGAGAGAGGAGGGGGGGAAGGGGAAGGGCTGGAAGGAGGGAGGAGGGGGGAAGGGGGTGGAGGAGGGGGAGGGGGGAAGGTGGGGAGGCGAGAGAGGGGGAAGGAGGGAGGGAGGGGGAAGGGGTAAGGAAGAAGGGTGGGGAAGGGAGGGAAGGGGTTGGAAGGAGGGAAGGCGAGAGAGAGGGATGGGGTGGAAGGAGGGAGGGAGGGAGGGGGAAGGGGTGGAAAGGAGGAGGCGAGAGAGGGAGAGGGGCCTGGAAGGAGGGAGGAGAGAGGGTGGAAGGGGTGGAAGGGAGAGTCGAGAGAGGGAGACGGGGGACAGGAGGGAGGAGGGTATGGGTGGAAGAAGCGAGGGAAGATGAAGAGGGATTGAGAAGGGGGAGGAAGAAGGGGAGGGGGGAAGAGGGAGGGGAAGGAAGAGGAAGGAGGGGGAAGGGAAAGGGGAGAAAAATGGAAGAAAGGCAGCAGGGGAGAAAGGGATAGAAAGCGGTAACACGGAGGCAGGAGGGAAAGGAGAAAGGAGAAGGGAATGAGAGAGAGAGAGGGAGGGAGGGAGGAGGGAGGTCCGTCGCGAGCTGTCACAGTTGTAACGCGGCCTGGCACAGCTCGGAACGGGTACCAGCAGCCAGCTCTCTGCCATCACTGCTCGCTCCGTCGACATGTTCCATAGCACGGAGGGAAACGCGCACACACACTTTGTATTATGCTCATATTTCTTATCTTCTTCTCTAATTCCCTCCTTTCCCTTTCCTGTTCATCCCTCCCAAACTCACTCCTTCCTCCCTTCCCCCATAATTCCCTCCCTCCCTCTCCCGCCCCTCTTCTTCCACCTTTCCCTCCCTCCCATCCCCTTCTTCTTCTTCCTTGTTTGCCCCTCTCTCTTCATTTCCCCCTTCCTTTCTCTCTCCCGCCCTCCCCATCCCATTCCTTCCCCCCCAACCCTTCCTCCTCGTTTTCCTCTTCTTCCCTCCTTCCCTCCTCTCGCCCTCCCACCATCCTCCTTTCCCCACATCCCCCCCTCGCCTTTCCTCTTTCCTTACCCTCCCCTCCACACTCTTCCCTCTCTTTACCCCCTACTCCCTACCATCCCCTCCCCTAACCTTCCTCTTCCCTTCCCTTCCCTCCCCTCCCTTCCTCATCGCCCTCGCCCTCCCCTACCCTACCCTCCATCCCACCTTTCACACAGCCGTCCAGGATCTTTTGCTCCAATTAACTTTGCCAACGGATCCAAGCTCAGAGGATTCCTGAATTTGCCCTGGCAGAAGGGACGGGAATGTATACACACGAGAAGCGTCACGGTCAGGAATGTATACACACGAGGAGCGTTAAACGACCCCCTCTTATGTGTCGCTGTCAGGTGGAGAGCGGGGAAGGGAGGGAGGAAAGGATGGGATGAGAGGAGAGAGAGGGAAGAAAGAAGGAAGGAGAATAGAGGGGGATGGAGGAAGAGAAGGAGAGAGAGGGAGGGATGGAGGGAGGTTTGGTAGGGAAGAAAGGAAGGAAGGGAGGATAGGAGGGAGGAAGGAAGGGGTATGGGGTAAGGAATAATGAGATATGCGAAAGAGAGGTAAAGGGGAGGGATAACAAGGGAGATAGAGAAGATAATAATGAAGTTGGGGGAAAAAAACAGAAAGGCTTTTGATAAACAGGAGTGAATAGAGAGGAGAGGAGAATTGGCTCGGAAGAGAGAGGGGGAGATAATGAGGAAGTGGAAGAAAGATGGAGGGTGATAGTGAGCTACCCAAGAAAGAGGGAATTATTCGAAAATGAAGACAAAACAGGGGATAAGGAAAAAGGGAGGCAGAGAGACGACACACAAGACCGACAGAGACAGAAATTTCTTCCCCTCCCCCCCCTCCCCCCTCCTCAACCTAGCCTTGATAACCAAGCATCCAAACTGCCTTCTGAGACGCAAGCATCCCACTCACAATCTCTCCTCTCTTATTTATCTATTTA
>NW_020869420.1:995366-1000366 GCF_003789085.1 Penaeus vannamei | reverse complement strand
CATTCAAATCTAACTTCATATCAGATTTTGGTAAGGTAACATTCGATGCTGGTAAGTTTACCCTATAATTAGATAGAGTTAGATTTGAACTAGACATGGTTTGAACACATTTGGGAAAGGTTTGGTTAGTTTTCTGATCAGCTGAATAGATTAGGGTTAATCTGATTGGGTTATACTGGGTTCCTTAGCCTGTCCATCGATGAGGGAAAGTGGATAAAAATATCATGAGATATTTTTTTCCAATGTGTACCACCCACACTGAAACAATATATATTTTTACTGCAACCCTCATTACTCGTGCACACCATTAATGTCTGTACTATCTGGCATGTCAACTGCTTTCAAAAGTGACCTATTTAACTGCATCGATAGAAATTAATAAATGTCATGGGAAAAACATCACTCAAATGCCTATAAACAGATCAGAGTTTCCTCTTGGCGCTGTGGTCTCGTCTGTTCACTGCATGTCACAGCGCTGGCTTGTCAGTCTAGGCTTTCACGATATCTCGGCGCCTCGGAGGGTCATTAGTAGAGAAAAGAAGTTATTCCAAAGCCATTAAATATCACTAATAATCATAGAATCCCACTTGGCGGTCCACGACGTTCTACCTGCACTCTCGAAAGCAAGACGATGGCATTTTGGCGACTCTCGCTTTTCAAGCCGGGTTAAGATATCGATGTACGGCTTCGCCTAACAAAGTCTTTTTGCTGATAATCCTCTGCTTCATTGTCGATACAAGAAATTATAGATAAAGCTTCATTTTGAAAACTTTATCAGGCTATTAATCATTTGGGAAAATCTACATTTCTGGACGCATGATCCTGACGTTACAGTCCCAAGCCAACTTGGATATGACTATCTAAAACTTGACTAAGTATGACGTCATTATTCAAACTGGTTTGAATATGAAGTCTTGACCTTAGGTCAATTCAGCGTGACGTCCCGATCCCAGGAGAGCCTGAGTATCACGTCGGGATCTCAGGTCAACCTCATATCGTACCGATCGTTATTTAGCTTGGAACTGATGCTTTTCCCAGTGCATCCTGAGCCTGCTGTTTACTTAAAAGAATTAAATGAAAGGTTTAGCATTCAGGGCATGTATCTTTTTATAATGGAAAAAGTCTGAAAGTACTGGAGGTCAGTGTGGCGAAGTTAAATCGCCTAGAATTCATGGAGAAACACATAGCTTGATATTGCATCTTTCTGTTGCACATTATGGGGTAATATTAGATATCGTTTGATCTGTTCTTAAGAATTGATAGTTTGAGATGCAATATCAAAATATTTTTATCTGGCCATGTGATATTCATCTATAAAACATTTTGTCAATTAAATATTTAAGCTTTGGTATAAAGAGTTCAATGTCATGGAAACATGATTGAGTCGCTCGGTTTGTTTTCTTGTCACTTAGGACAGAAAACAGAGCTAATTACGAGACAAATAGGGTCTTATATATCATATAAGAAAATTATGTATATTTCCAACATATTAATATAGATTAAATTGTATTTTTTCCTAAAATAAAGGTATCTGTCACAAAGGTTTTTTCACAAGTGGATTTTCTTCTCCTTTGCTGTATGAAAAATCGTTTGTATCTGTTGTAGGCGACTTCTACTTATGCTATACATTCAAATGAAATGACGATATGAAGTATCATCAAAGCAATGATAAAAATGTTAAGTATATTAAAAGATAGATATCAATTTTTTGGAAAATGTCTAACGAAAAAACAATGTGTAAGAAACGATTTTCTTCAAATCCCCTCGAACGCAATCGGATGTAGTCGTCCTTCTCACAGTCACTTGATCATAACAAAACCTCAATTTCTGTCACAATTTCTTCAAAAATCGGCCAAAAATGGGGATATTTTCCAATTCCTCGCCTTTCGACCAGTTTGTCGGTGAGTTTTGAATAGACTTATATAAATTCAGAAGAAGAAATTAATAGCTGTGGTTGTTAAATAGGAAAAATGAACGTATTGTCCATTTCCGCCTTACTTTTAACTTGGTCACGTAAGGATGAGTCATTTACTGCTAATATCGGCTAATTTCCCTGCAGATAAACTAGAATTTGATATCCTGATACTACTGTACCATTTCTATGTTTACACCAATGGAAATAATGCAGAATCTTGAGAAAAATAGTGTGAAATTAATACGTGGGTCAAGGACAGGGATAATTAAGTAAGAATTAAATGCCTAGATAATTGTCTAAGTAATTGTGCTGTTTACTAAGTCCTAACTACATTATTCACTAATGATCCTGCATCAGAAAGTCTACAATTATTTCCAGTAAAATATATATTGTTTCTTGAGCCATTCATTGTTTGTTTACTGTTTGTTAGTAAAGCTTAGGTCACACAAGTCTTCTCTGTCCTAGGATCCCTTGACAGCCTCGCCGAAGCCAGGTTAGTTGACCAATCAAAAACTGTAGCTGGCCGGATTTCAGCGAGGCTGTCTAGGGATCCCAAGACAGAAGACTAGTGTGACCTTTAGCTTTAACTTTCTAAATAATTCCTTTGGTGATGTGTGATGTTAGGATCAGATCACTGCCACAAACATTTCCTGTGAAAGATTACATATGGTTAGTGATATCAGTTTTTAGGAATGTTTACATAGTACTGATAATGATGAAGATACCAAAAATATTGGCTTCAACAATTTTGGAAATTGCAAAAGGAAAAGGTAATGCCCACACTTACGATTCATATTTAATGCATATGCTTGAAGTAGTAAAGGACCCGTCTGCTGTCTGCTATAAAAATGGTTTTCCTAAAGATCTGGTAAGATGCAGCCTGAGCAATTCATTCATTCATTAACAGACAGAACACTAAGAATAAATTCTGTAAAATGCTGAACGATCTCTAGCAGAAACTTTGTTAACTTTGTACAATATTTGTATGAGATCAAAATTTAGGAATTTTGGCTGCTGCCATTGAGGACTTGTTTAGAATCTGTGCCCTGGTCCTTCACCTAAAAGCATTATAGATGATGAAAACTACTTCCATTGCTATCAAACTTGATTTGCAGATGCAAACCTATTTGACTTAAACGATGAAAATGTGGTGTGCAGAATGCTGTGCGGAGGCTAAGTCCCTATGCGCCTACAGCGACGAAGTCCAGCCCTCCTCACATCATAGCGATCCATTTAGCTGTGTGGGAACCCAACATGAACTGTTTGGGTGCATGTAGCTCATGACATCATGGCAAATTTCTTATAAGTGCACTGTAGGAAAGTGTATTTCTGTATTTTAATGCATATGAAGTTTTGATAAAAAATGCATTTATCAAGTGATCGTTCCTTAAATACATGATGTGATCGATTTTACCATATACGTACCATAGTTTCATTAGAAATACACAGTACATCCATACTTGTGCATCGCTGCCCTCTCCTGGCAAATTTGACATTTCTGTTTTCACAGTTCTCGTTGTTTGTTCCAAAGGTGAAGGTTGTTTAAAGTGTTACTTGCGTTTCCGATTTTTTTCCAACTTTTCTGTGAAATCGATCTCTCACTGAAATCGTCCCCTCATCTTTAAGGTAAACTCATTTTGTCATTCTAAATGTAGTCAGTTGCGATTTAAAAGCACCGGTTGGGAAATACAGCAATCGGGAGGGGATCCGGGAGTGAAGCCTCCAGTAGGGAAATTTGGCAATTGGAAGGGGGTCTGGGGGCATAGCCCCCGGATTAGGATTTTTTTTTTGGTTCATATGGTGATCCTACTAGTAGTTCGTGCATTTAAGATGCGGTTCACTCTTTCGTTCGTTCATGCACCGTGTCGAATCATCCGTGGCCGAATCTTCTCTTGGGTTTTTACATTATCCACTTTCTTTGTCATCTGAAATACTATCTTTGGCTTGGATTTTCAATTTCCCATATTATTTTGCCTTTTAAAATGCATGGTAGGAACGAAATCACCCCCAACCCCGGATTCTCCACGGGATCCTCCAACATTGTTGGCAGGAGTCGGAGACTTCATCTCTGACGAATGCGGTCGTATTGTAAACATTTACCGGGTTAGTTTTAATGCTAGTAGTTTTTTGAAGTATGGATGTTGTTGTCATGAATACATGGTTGTGAGAATGTAAAGTTGTTTTTAGTCTTTCTATAAGTTCCAACTCTGATGACAGCATTTATGATTGTTTGTGGACTTCATACATTTCTATTCAAGAGAATGATAGTAAATCATGCTTTATATTCATAGGTGATTTTAATACCCACCACCAAGACTGGCTCAATTCTCTCTTCCCAACTGTCGGACATGGCTTTTCTGCCTTAGATTTCACAGATGTAGTTTAGTGTGAGCAGATAGTCTGTGGTGCAATTCACAGGAGTGGTAATCTTTTGGATCTTGTATCTTATATATCTGAGAGGGGTAATTGATGTAACTATATCACACCAACAGGTTCTTATGACCACTGTAGTCCGGCATATAAGATCCAGCTGGACTTTCCTATACCAGATTTTACTCTAACTAGACAAGTCTTCTTAACCCATTAACGCCGGTATATTTTGAAGTCGAAAGTAAAAGATTCTGGGCGGCTACAAAATAGTCGGCTGGGGCTGCCCCGGACTCTTCCCGCCCGTTGGCCGCGGCCCACTGCTTCATCGGAGCACGAGCCCAGATACAGCGTCACACTGGCGGGAAGCCTGGCAATGTTTATTTTTTTGGGTGTCTCATATGTGGGACACCTGTCGTTAGTGGATTAAAGTCTAGAATTAATTGGGATAGTATCTACCATGCTTTTGATAGCATTTTTTTAGAAATGTATATAATGCTCCTTGTCCTGTTAAAGCTCTGAACTGGTTATTGTTGGACACCATAAAAACATTTGTACCTAGCAAAACTCTTGAATCTTGTTCACGTGATAAAGCATAGTTTAATGATCAGTGTCACCAGGCTCATAGGGACAAACCTGCTGCCTATGATCTCTGGTCTGCTAACCGTACTCATCCTTGTTGGGAGAATGATGTTGCTATGTGAAATACAGCAACTAA
>NW_020869420.1:977866-982866 GCF_003789085.1 Penaeus vannamei | reverse complement strand
AAGAGGGGCGGGTAAGGGGGAAGAAGAAGAGGAGGAGGAACGAGGACAGGAAGATGAAGGAGAAAAAGGAATGGGGAAGAGAAGGAGGAGGAGGAAGAGCAGAGAGTAAAAGAAAGAGAAGGAGAAAGGAAGACACGTGGACAGACTGATAAAAAATACGAATAGACAGACAAACAAGTGTCGAGATAGTAGTGATAGAAAGATGGATGGATAGACAGAAGAATAGTGATCAGAGAGAACGAGAGAGAGATTATAGAAAGAGATTTTGTCTCTCATCTTGCTATTTCCGTCTATTTTTTTTCTCTCTTCCTTTTTCTTTGTCTTTTGTCTCTCCCTCTTTTCTGTTCTCGAGAAGTTGAAGATTATCCGTTGGTTCTCTTCCTTCCTTCTTCCTCTCCCTCTTGCCCTCTCCTCCCCCTTTTCCTCCTCCTCATCCGTCTCCTCCTGGATTCTCCTCCTCGGGCTTCTTGGGCGACTTCTTGGGGTCTCCTCCTCAGGGGCTCTTGGGCCGACTTCCTGGATCCCCTTTCTCGGCCTCAAGGGGCGACTTCCCTGGATCTCCTCTCGGGTCTTGGGGCAACTTCCTGGATCTCCTTCTCGGGTGTCCTCAGGGCGACTTTCTTGGGTCTCCTCCTCGGTTGCTCTTGGGCGACTTCCTCCTGGATCTTTCTCCTTTCGGGCCTCAAGGGCGACTTCCTGGATCTCCTCTCGGCCTCTTTGGGCGATTCTTGGGTCTCCTCCTGGGCTCTTGGGGCGACTTCCTGGATTCTTCTGAGCTCCAGGCGGCGACTTCTGGTCTCCTCCTCGGGCTCTTTTGGGGACTTCCTGGTCTCCCTCCTCGGGCCTCTTGGGGGACTTCCTTGGGTCTCCTCCTCGGCGGGCTCTGGGCGCTTCCGGGTCTCTTCATATATATATATATATATATATATAATATGTATATATATAATATTATATAATATAACTATATAAAAGAATGTAAAGAGAATATGATTGTAAAGGTATAGCCACTTAAGGTAATATATATGGTAATGCTATTCACTTGATTATCTGTATTCGTCTGAGCAGACTTGCAATAACTGGTATTCATACACTAAAACAATAGCTTATTAATTATTAAGAACAGTTATTTAGAGTCAGAAGTTCAGATTTTATTTCATAATTAGCTGTTGTTTTGCCAAAGACAGGGTGTATATAATGTATCAACCTTTTGTATTACATTTTCATACTTTTTGGTATATTTTCACTTATGGCTGTTTACACACGCAGTTTTTTTTCCTATATTTTATGGCACTGCACCTGTGTCAGAGAATGGTTTATCTTTGCTTTTTCTTTCCTTCTTCCTTCTCTGTTTCGTAGTTTTCTTTCTTTCAAATCCTCTCTCTTTTACGTCCTCTTTTCTTGGTACACTTACCTTTTCTTCTTTTATCTCCTCTCCCACACCTCCTTCCCCTCCACCTCTTTCTCTACCTACTTCTCCTCCTCCTCCTCCTTTTACTTCTTTTCTTTTTTCATCAGTTGCAGAATATACTGTACCTTTTGCTACCCTTTCCATGCAGAACAGTTCATTGGTAGGATCTTTTTCCTAGAAACATAATGCATGATTTTATAAAGATATCAGATTTTTAAAATTTTATGATAGAAGTTTGCTCACAGAAGTTATCATTGATATTATTTAATACTTTTTAGACCTTATGATTTACCTTCAATTTTAACATTTATTGATAACATTTATCTGTAAGTTATCAGTAAAAGCAGAAAACTATTGGTATTAGAAAGCTGAATATTAATTATAGGTTACATTGTATTCATCAGAGACATTGCAAAAGGCATTACCCACATTGCTCAGTTCAGAAGGTACCCTCATTCTCAGAAGAAGTTATTTACTTAATCATCAGTTGTGTCCAAATGTAGAACTGCTGATTGATGATTTCATAAATGCAGCAATTGGTAATGATGTGCCATATTTTATTTTATTTTATTTTATTTTTTTATTTGGAGGAAGGGGTTAAACCTCTCACAAGACACATAAAATAATTTTCTAAGGCTAATTTCATATTTGTAACATACTATAATTGTTTTTTCCAAAGTATGAGTGCTGAATCTGTGGTAAATTCTTCACGTTTTACACTAGCAAGTCCCTATAACCTATTTATTCATTTTTCATCACCCGTTCTTGGAATGGATTTGTTCTTACTTCTTAAAAACACAGCTCTATTCAAAGACACTGTTAAGTAGGCTGTATAACATGTGATATTTTTTAGTAAATGCCTAAGTGTTTCAGAGGGCAGGGAATAGCAACCAAGTGAGTGAAGTGGGCAGAGCCCCTATACTTGGCTAAACAGAGCACAGGATAAGTCGAGGTAAACTCAGTGCTGTGGGAGATGGCACGTGTGTAACATAAATACTGTCCACTGTGATTTAGTGTATGAATTGTGCTCTCTCGTAAATGGCTCCACAAGAGCCCTTATTTTCAGATAAGATTCCTTTTTTGTCTCATTGGTATGCAGTAGATTTCAGTGACATTAATAGATAATCATAGTCAAAGTGAGAAAGAGGTAGATAAGTGATAATGATAAGTATCAAGCAGTATCAGTAATTAAGAGAAGATATATAAGAAAAATTTTTAAAGGGAGAAAAAGAAAAAAAAAAAAGTATCCTCTAAAAGTGTTAGGGGAATCTAGGTAAGGATGCGATTTATTTGTTAGGAAGGAAAAAAGGAAAGAGGGAGAGAAGGTAGAAGGAGAAGGAGAAGGAAAGGACCACTAAGAGACACAGTAGGATTGACTCCGACATGAGTCGCACGGTACGCAGCAAAATTGGGAGACGAAAATAATATTCGGCAGCACTAGGAGGCATACAACGAAGCTCGGGTTAGGATGACTGGTACTCTCTCTCTCTCATTCACGTCGCGAGTCACTAACTTTCTCGCTTTCTCTCATCGCATAGCTTTCCAATCAATCTCTCTGCTGCATCACCTCCGATCAGGGATCTCATCATGCATCTCTAGGTGTCTAATAGGCTCTGACCTGACAAAACCTCTCCCGTAGTAATCGACTCGTCGTCAAAAATCGTGCAGACATAACAAGAGGAATCAGGATTATCCTACACTCTCGCTCCAATCACTCTCTCTCTGCTCTGTCTCCTCGCCTTTGCCCTCCCCGATCCAGCCTCTACTGCTCCCCAACAAGCAAAAGACAATTGCCCTAACAACATCCACCCACAAGCATCTGATCACACGAAAGTCCACTTACCAGCTCCACTCCCTCTCTTCTCTCCTTCCGCGTCCCTCCACCTCTCTGCTCGACTCCTGTACCCTTTCCATCCCTCTCATCCCTCTGCCCTCATCGCCTCTCCTCTGCTCCTCATCATCTGCCCATCTCCCTCCTCGCCTCTCCCTCTGCACGACTCAGGGGGTACTCTACCACATCGTGACCCTACTCAGCACCTCTCATCTTCTCTCTCTCATTAACAGACTCCTCGCATCTTTCCGGAGGTCTCTCTCAGACGCGTCTTCTTTCGGTGGTCCTATGCCACATCGACCAGTCTCTCTGCAATTCTTCGGATTAAGATGCGCTCTCTGCTCATCGCTTATCTCTACTCTTTTCTGCGCGCTCGGACTCAGGATTAACATCTCCCGCCTCATCCCTCTCTTTCTCACATTCTTGCCTCGTCCCGCTCTCACCTTCTCCCTCCTACCCCGCACCCCACACCATTATCATTTAAAAATGAGAAAACAAGTTCCGGTTGGGTTTTTATGATTTCAAACGGAGAGGGGGCTCTCTAGAAGGAGGAGGAGAAAATGCTCAGGGAAGATCTCGAGGGAGGAAAAGTATTTCCCTCTCCCGAAACCGAGGGAAGAGAGGGTCCTGCTACGGAGAGAGTTCTCTCTCTGTTGAGTGCTCATCTACTCATACCAAAGGGGTCTCTCATCTCTCGTCCGTCACGTCATCATGCTCTCTGCCGTCGGAGTCAGTCGAGAGGAGGAGGGGTCGGTGTCGTCTTCGTGCAGGAGTCAGGACTTTTTTCTATCGAATCTATGACGTAACATGCAGAATCTCATCGTACGTCGATCTCTCTTCTGCGCGCCGCGAGCGCCCCGTCACTGCTCTAAGCGTACGAGATGCAGAGAAGAATGCGCCAGCATCACGACGAGCTGAGAACTCGCATGCAACGTCGGAAAAATCAAGAAAGAAGGGCTGCACCTGCAAACAAGGAGAGGCAACACGGTAAACAAGCCTCTCGAGCCATGCATCCCACTCCTCACAGATCCGGAGCCCTCTCGAACAGACAGTCACATACCTCTCTCTCTCTCCAATCCTCGTCTCAGGTCACAACCCTCTACTCTTCTTCTCCAAATCTCTTTCCCTGCTCTCCTCCAGTCTCCTCCATCCTCTCCAAACTCCAGAAATAAAGAGCACATCCTCTTTCCCTCTGCTCCATCATCCCCTCCATCTCGATTTTCACTCGTTTTTTTCTATCTGGTGTTATATTTGGCAAAAACCACATTGAGTATCAAGCTGACTGACTTTGCCTTTGCAGTCATGAGCCCTCGAGGAGCAAAGCTTGATGCCCGCAGCTATGGCCACTTCCCCCCCACAAGCCAGCCTGGGCCCATTCCAACCCATCCAATGGCACGGCTCGGAGGGACCTTTGAATGGACCTCCCAGCAGGACCCCGACTGGGCCCCCGAACGCCTTCCCGATCTACTCCCAACCACAGACTGTACAGCAGCCTCTCCTATAAGATCACGCAAAACTTGTTGCCCTTTGTAATTATCAGTGTTCCCCTCAACAGAGAATTTCCATGGCTTTAGCAGGAAAGAAGCTTGGCATAGAGTATTGCCATAGTTTCTTCTCATTTTTTATGTATAAGCAGAAAGGAAAAGAAGATTTGTGTTCAGGTGGATCAGTGACAAGTGGGAGATGAAAAAAGAATTTTGTTCCCAGTAGAGTCAGAGTTGGCCATCTGTAGGTTTCTACATCCCAGGAAGTAGATGTTCC
>NW_020869420.1:970366-975366 GCF_003789085.1 Penaeus vannamei | reverse complement strand
CTCTCTCCCTGCTCTCCCCTCTCTCCTCCCTCCTCCCCTCACTCCCTCACCTCCTCTCCTCCCTCTCTCCCTCCCCTCTTAGTCCCTCCCTCGTTCTTCTCTCTCCCTCCCTCTCTCCCCTCCTCTCTCTCATTTCTCTCTCCTCTCTCTCTCCTCCGTCTCCCTCTCTCTCTCCTCTATCTCTTCCTCTCTCTCTCTCTCTCTCTCTCCTCTCCTCCTCTCTCTCTCCTCTCTCTCTCTCTCCTCTCCCCTCTCTCTCTCATGCCCCATCCCTCTCTCTCTCTCCCCCCTCTCTCTCTCCCTCTCTCTCTCTCACCCCCTCCGTCCCTTCTCCCCCCTCTCTCTCCTCCACCACTCCCCCCCTTCCCTCTCTCTCTCTTCTCTCTCCTCTCTCATCTCTCTCCCCTCTCCTCTCTCCTCTCCCCCACTCTCTCTCCTCCCCCCCTCTTCTCACCCCCTCTCTCCTGCTCTCTCACACCCACTCTCTCTCACCCACTCTCTCCATCCTCTCCCCCACTCTCCCTCTCTTTCTCCCCCCACTCTCCCCTCCCCACTCTCCTCTCTCTCCCTCTCTCTCTTTCTTTCTCTTTCTCTATCTCACTCACTCACACTTGTGTGTATATTAGTATATACACTTGTATGCATATGTATATTTACACTAAAAACATGCATGTTACTAATGGTCTGGACTTGATTATTTTTCTTTTTTTTCAATTTAATGGAGTACTTTTTGAATATCATAATTATGCCAATATAATGAAACAACAAATATTGTAGTATATATTCATTATCATTATTTGTAATGTGCAGTACATTCACTTATCACAGTTTTGCAAGTTTTTGTAGTTTGTTGTTGGAAATATGCAGTCGTTTGAATCCCATAACCTCCCTTTTTTGCAATGATTTGACTTAGGCGTCATGAGCTTAGGAACATAGTGTTGTCGGAACTCTAGGGGAGCCTGTACTCGGAGCCACTCACTGGCAATTCATAGGCTGATGTCCATAGGAAGGAGAGTTTGCGGCTGGATTGGCCTCCATGGCAGTTCATTTACATTATTTGACTTGTGCATTGTGTATATATACTTATACATATATATATATAATAACTCATTGAAACTATTGTATTTATTTCCTTACATGTAAATAATAGTTTGTATAGTAGAGACATGCTCATTATAGATTTTTTTCTTCCTGTTTTTCAAATATTTGAATTTGTTTGTTCTTTGTACACATTTTGTTGATTTTATTCCACCCCAACAAAATGTGACTTTTTTCATCTGGTTGTAAATAACATAATCAGACGTCAGTGTTGAGACGACTATTATTTTTTCAGTATACTAAGTCATGAGTTGTGGTTCAGATTAGTGTGGCAAGACATTTTTATAGGAAAGTTTTTAGATCATCTGCTCTATAGGCCTTATTAGGCCAAGAAGTGCATAGGCCTTTGCAGGGAGAAAAGTAGACCTTTGCAGGGGAAAGAACATGAGGCAAAATTTGTGTAATGAGTGATGCAGAACAAGTGATTTCTCTAATGTTCTGGGAACTAAAACCAGTTTTGAACCATCATTAAAACTCTTTTTTTCAGAGACTTTTCATTCATGTTTTCCTTTCTTTTTCTCCATATGTAAGACTTCATTTATACCCTATATATAAGCATGGAAACAAAAGTGACAATAATCAGGCAACGGGACTGCTTTGAATACTAGTCAGGGTGTATACACATGTACACATGGCAGTCGCCATTTGTGTGAGACTCGAGAGGCAGGTTGTTGTAAAGGCTCCATTAAGTATTTATTTGTCTTTTGTGTTGTTTCTTGGTTCAAATGCAAATAACTGATTGATGTATAGTAAACACAAGATTCCCACCTGAACACACTAGTAGTATTGTAGAATCTACCTATTTTTTGACAAAATGAAGTTTTCAGATATGTATGGAATGGAACCCTCAAACTGGATTACAACACGAAAAGATATTTTGTGCAAGAGTGTGAATGATTAATTTTTCCTTACAGGTTTATTTGTAATCAGTTGATGCAGTTTATGAAACAGATATGGATTTAAGTAAAAGTTGATGTTTATTTACCAATTGGAGTTTGAATTACTCTCTTAACTGAACTATGATTTTTTTTTTTTTTTTTTTTTTTTTTTTCCCAAAAATGCCCTAATATACTAAAATACTAAGTTGCGTATTGAGAACTAATTTGATTTGCTTAAGAATTTTCAGTCTTGAGATGATTATATATATGCACTTAGTACATGCAGCATCTGCTTATGAGCACTTTAGGTAGCAAATATTACATAGATTTTCAGAGGATGAAGATCTTATCAGTGGAACTTAAAGCTATATCAGAAGACCTTAGGAAGACTTTTAGTCTCAGCATAAGAAGTACTATGTTTTACACATCGTATATGAACCTCATCATGAAAGATTGTGCACTTGGCTTTTCTCGGTGGAAATATTACTCGTAATCACACTCTACAGTTTAAACAATGGAGAATTAATAAGTTGCATATGAATACTAATTATAAAGAAGTAAGGATATACACGTATATAGATTTTCAGTTTGCTACTTATGTTAAGGTCACAGTGATCAATTCCCTATGTTTTCTTAATGGTTTATACAGTAGTAAATGTTTGTCAGAAAAAAACAAAGAATTTTAGATTTTATAAAGTTGTTACAAGACACTGGTTTTGATAAAAAATACAGTTTGGCATGATTGGAAACGGTGTTGACTAAGACATTAATATTAATAGACTTTAATATATAATGTAATACACATTATAATATAATTGCTACAGTCATTCTCTCCTTCCATAAAGCCTGCTTCAAGACTGAAAGTAATACATCCGGAATGAAAAGATTTTTTTTTTTTTCTTGAAAACCCAAGTCATGAGATGTTGTGATTTTTCATTGTAAGCCAAAGTATGCAAGCTCCACCTCGATACAATGTCAGTGTTGTAAAATAAGAGATATGTCCTTATAGAAAGATAAAACAAATGGTGAAGCAAATATAAAGCAAAATAAAAACAATTGGGAATCTACTGTATAACCTGAAAGATATACAGGAAATAGGATTATCTCTTATGCAGTACAGTTTGAAATGTATTTGCACATGATTTTCAATAGTTAAGCGTATGAGCTTAAAATTATTTAGTAAATTATATTATCAACTAGTTGGTGCTTGATTGAGTGTCTGAAATAAATCTGTGAGCTCTAGTAATTATTTTTATGCATAATAAAACTGTAGGGCATATTTAAGAACTTGTCAAAAGGTACCACATTCAGCACTGACATTCTGTATGTATATAATCCATTCCTCAAGAGTGAGTAAATGGGACCACATCCCATTCCAGTCAAATGTTTAAAAAATGATATTGGATTTGCTTTGCATAATGTTCTTCTCTTGTTAGTTATCAAACACCTTTGAAACTTGCTTACCCAACTAGAATATCCATGCGAAGTTCCCTCGGAATTTGCCAAATACAGCAGTCTACCTATCTTTGCATTATGCTTTGAGGAATTCAATGGATGCAAATATAAATAAGGTAAGTGAAGTGGCAGCCTCTTTCCATGTGTGTGGAGTGTCATTTTTCATTTGATTATGTTCAATATCTTTATATGCAAAACGTGTTGACTGTGGAATATGAAAGGGCTGTATATAATTTACTTGTTACCATAACTGTTTTCAGTGATTTGTTTATTTGTAGCTGTTTGTGATATGTATTAAAATATTGCTAACTTGACAAAGACATTTTATGACAAAGCTGAGTGTTTCATTGAATCATCCTGTCTGAGGATTTTCTGTCCCAGTCTACAGAGGTCAATTTTATCTTTCTCATTTCATGCGGTGTGTCTTCACTTTGAGTTAACATGATTGAGAACAAAAGTATTGCCAATCATTAATTCCAATTAAGATATAATTTAATAATACGGTGTCAAGCTGCGCCCGGCGGGATGTGGGTCGAGGCAAGGGAGTCGAGGAACGACCGCCGCCGTTGTCTCGCTGCCGCCACTGCAGCGACCCATGGGTTTGGCCACTCCACGCAGGCGCCCTCCCTCCCTCTCTTTCGCAGTCAGATCTATTTCAGCTGCGAAATAGATCAGACAAACCCCTACTATCTGTGCCGCAGCATGGTTAGGCCAGGCCAGCCTTGGGTACGCCTCACCTACCAACCCGTCTTTCACACACCACTTAACTTAGGTGCCGGTTTCCATTTGCATCCATCAACCATGCATACCCGTATTTGGTTTTGGATACTGGTGACCTAATACTGCATTTCGTCTTAAACCTCCTTCCAAACTTTAGAAATATGAAAGTATCAAGGAATGATAGAGCACATTTAACATGCATTAGTTCAGTGAGGAAAACAAAGTTGACTGTCAGTGCCGCGTTTCCCCGACGTGGCATTCAGCGTCTCTGCTCGTAATGCTCCGTCCTGAGGCGAGGAGGTGCCGGGAAATTCTTATTTTGATGAATAATTTTGCCTCTATGAAGCCCCGTACCAATTTGGCACTCGACTTCTCTCTATTTTCATTCTACAGCTCTTTATATGTTATAAACAGTTTTCCATAAAGAATTTATCTTGTTCATATACCATCAATTTACCTTTCACAGAAGGAAAGTTTACCAGTGTAAAGGATATTCCTCTAACTATTACACAGTCAGTTATGAATACTAATGACCAGTTAATTCAATCAAGTCATACTTAACATTTTTATTCGCCGCTTGCATTATATATATATATATATATATATATATTATATATATATATATATATATATATATATTATACTATATATATTATATATTATATATATATATATTATTTATATATATATATTATATATATATTTAATCTATATATTATATATATATATATATATTATATATATATATATTTATATATATATATTTATATATATATATATATATAATATATATATATATATATATATATATATATATATATATATATATAGGGTATGCATTTATACACA
>NW_020869420.1:937866-965366 GCF_003789085.1 Penaeus vannamei | reverse complement strand
ATCAGTCCAGAAAGAGTAAAATTCTGAATCCTTAGCATGGATGTGTGATCATAATTGTTGGTAATGGTTTACAAAGTTGTCACACCCGAGATTAAGACCCTTTTAATCCAGCTGACACTCTTTAGCACGCTCCTTTGAAGCCACGCATATTACAACAAGGACCCAAAACCTTCCTTGACTCCCCCGATCACCATGTTTCCCTAAATGATGGCCACGGACTGTGGCCTTGTGCCATTTTTGTCACCAATTTTTCTTTATTTGACATTGTTTTGCTTATACAGTTTATTTCATGATATAGTATAATTTCTCCCCTCTGTATGACAGTGTCCTTAGGCTTCCCAAAGCAGTCATTATTACATATGTAGTTTTTTTCCAGTAATTCTTGTGTGTGGATGTGCTCACCAGGGACTGACCCTAGTTCCGTCACAAAATTTATTGAAAAATCTTAAGTTGCCATGACTAGGCACTGGCCGAGGGATGGGTTATGGGGTGGGGGCTTCTCCCAACACCCAGCACCCTTAGCAAACTACGACCAGTTTGTTAAAATTGTGTGAAGCCTGACCCAATGAAAATTTGTATATACACACTTTCATATGAAATGTTCTCGTGTGATGAGAAAGAATCTGATGATCACATCCATCGCAATCGCAGCCAACATTGTTGACGTTCAAAGTCCCAACACCAGCTGATGGCATGAAGTATATCCATGAAAAACACGGTTAAAACAGGCTGCAATAAGATAACTGACAAAATAGCATGCAACAATTGCTAAAATCACTTAAAATGTGCTTATGAAACTTTTTTGACACATTGATAATAAAATTCTTCAAATAATTATATATTTCCTTTTACACGAGCGTTTTCTCTCTTCCCCCCCCCCATATCTCGCATAATTTTATAAATGTGTACATATATATACGCATTAAAAAAGGTGTCCAGTGGATAAGTTATGGAGAGCTACGCTTGAAATTAAGACGGAAATGGATGCTGCTATCTCAGAAAGTGTAAGAAAAAAAAAAGTTTTGAAAAGGCCTCATATAAAAAGTAAATAATGACATTATTCACTGCATATCACCGTTCACAATACCCTCACACAGTAAGTGTTATAAATGTCCGTTTTCTGTAGGTTGGCATTACTTGCTAATAAATGGGTGGTACAGGGCGGCTTTGCTCAGTCTAGGGAATAAATATAAAGTATGAAATGTTTGGTTGGTTTTTGGGTTCGCATACTACCCTGATATTGGGACTTGGTGAACAGATGGTGCGTCACTCTCAATAACAATTATCATACATATATATACACATATTTATATAATATATAATATATTATATATATATATATATATATATATATAATAATAATATATAATATGCACACACACACACACACACACACACACACACACACACACACACACACACACAACACACACACACACACACACACACACACACACACACACACACACACACACACACACACACACACACACATAGATATACATAACACACACACACACATACACACAACACACACACATATACACACACACACATAGATATAATATACACACACACACACACACACACACACACACACACACACACACACACACACACACATATAATACACACACACACACACACACACACACACACCACACACACACACAACACACACACACAACACACACACACACACATATATATACACACACACACACACACACATATTAATACACACACACACACACACATATATAATACACACACACACACACACACACACACACACACACACACACACACACACACACACACACACACACACACACACAACACACACACACACACACACACACACACACACACACACACACACACACACACACACACACACACACACACACACACACACACACACACACACACACACACACACACACACACACACACACACACACACACACACACACACACAGATTCATACAAACAACGGAGAAAGAGAGAGGGGCTGGGGCTACGTGGTTACCATAAGATGAATGGATTTGCAGTCTTCATTATTGATGTTCATGTGTAATGATAATACTAGTCATATGTAAGCGTGACATTGAATAGCTATTTTGAAACTAATTTGAACTGCTTTATATTAGTCTTCTTTATTCATCTTTTGATCTTTAAGCCATAGTACAAATTATAGAATAAGAGGAATGTTAGTGATTATAACTTTATTGACAATTAATGTATTATATTACATATTATGAGAAAACGTGCACAAACTTTCGTTAAATAGTAACATATGTAAAGCGATAATAAAACATGAAAAATTAATGACATCAAAGTTTTACACATAATATAATGAAATGTTACGAAGTGTCATATATTTCAGTGTTGGGTGCGAATGATTCACACATTATTCCCACGATAGCAAGACACTGAAAAATGCTTACGGTAAAATTAAGCTATTTTTATTGATTCATAACCATCCTTCATAATTGTTATAAAACATCCATAAACAAATTTAAACATAGGAGATTAAACACAAGTTTTGTGAATGATATAAGAAGTTAATAAGGTAAGTAAACATTTCAGAAATTTTGCGTGGCCATTGTCACTTACTCTTAAAATAGCATGCATATGTGCTGCCCCCTGTGGTAAGGCTCTTATCATTGAATATCGCTATGTGCATTGTTTACAGTGACATGGATATCGGTAGGAGATGAAAAGATGAAAAGTCTTATTTTACATCAAGGTAACCATTTAATACCTTTTTTTTTTTTTTTTTTTTTCCCTAATCATGATCATCTGCTGTAAATTTTCCCTTGTCTGTATAATGAATGTTCATTGGGTTGGGCCTTGCACAATTTGATGCAGTCTCCCCTCTACCATCTACCAAATGCCATAGAAAATGATGTACCTGTCCTAACCATTGTCTTGCTGCTTGGTCACTTGAGCCTTGTATCCCAAAGAAATCCCTGGTTAAAGTGATAAACACAGTGATAGTGGGAAATGGACACTGTCAGCTTAGTAGTAAAGGTTAGGTTTGGATTTTTGGGTTTGCATGATACCCTGGTTTTGGGGCTTAGTCTATGGAGAGTGTATCACTCACGGCAACAAATACCTTTGTTTCATCTCCCATGATTTTATTATGTGACCCATATGTTGAGGTGCAGGGGCAGTAGGAACAACAGGAGTGAGGATCTGTTTTGCATTGGCAATTTTGTTCTCTTGTTCATTATCACTCTTTTCGTTCCACATGTAAGGTTAGCTCACTCAGTAAATGTTTGGTGCAAAAGGGGAATTTTTTTTTTTTTTACTATATTCTCTAGAATATCACTTGAAACACTAATATCGTTATGAGATAGAGAAGTCGTATCTGAAAATTATATAGTCAAGAGGATATAGAGGGTTAATTTTGTTTCCCATGTTGAATCACTTTTCACCCTAATTTTCGATATAGCACTTGGGGGCACATGGCTTGTTTGGATTAAACAAAAAATTATGATTTTGGGAAATATATTTGAGTTCCTCGAAATGCTTTGGACAGGCACTGCAAGAAAGTAAATTACGAAAAGGGAAAAGGAAATTCAAGATTTGATTAGCTTGTGCAAATGGTTGCACATATGAAGAGGTAACCTAACCCCCCCCCCCCATCTGAATTCATTTATATGTAAGATTGTAATTAGGATTTGCTCTTTATGTACTTTTCTTTTTTTCAAATGATATGTACCTTTGCTTCAGGATGACTCCCAAGCAGTCCTCTTAACTGATAATAAATTCAGGCCTTTAGGCTCTTGCTAGGAAGTGTGAAGGATTCTTGGCTCTTATGAGTGCCATGGGATAGGTCACTATTAGCCTTGATGGCCTGATGTGGACATTTTGGTTAATTCATATTGATTAAATTCTGCAATAGGCTGTGGATATGACACAGGCTTGCTATTCTGAGCATGTGTGATTTGCTGAAGGTGCATACAATCCAGAGTCAAACTTTTTCCTTTGTGTTGGCTGATATCAATGGAATCTGGTTGTGTAAAAAACAGTGGTTCCCAACCTTTTTTATTCTGTGGCCTCTAACCAATATGTAGTATTCTCCATGGTCCTGTTTAGTGTAGAGCAAAAACACCTTTTGGGCCGATTCATTTATTGATATGTTAGAGAATTTTATGTACCGTAAATGATATAAAAATCTAATTTAATGTCATATTTTCACATTGCTCCATGGGCCCCCAGAAAATATGCTACATTCCCATAGGTTGGGAACCCCTGATGTAGAGGTTACTTTCTATCATTCACTTGATAAAACTTTTGACATACGTCCAGTAAGAGGTTTGTTGATGAAAGGGTGACCAAATATCCCTTGAGGTTTTTATAAATGAGAGGTGGTTGATCCAATACCACAATTCATAAAATTAGGCTGTCAGGCATGGTCAATAAAAGTTGAAAGTCCATTAGGCTGTGCAAGCTGTAAGTGGGTCATCACTCTACCTTTACCTTTTCCCCATGTACTGGATGAACTGAATTAGGCTGTTGGAATACCATCTATTGGTGGGTAAACAGCAGTAGCAGGAACATTTTAATGTATTCCTAGGCAAGAAAAGTTAGAATTTGTTGACGTATTTTCTTTATGGTTAAGTTTATAATTATAATTATATATAATTATATAATAATAATGTTATAATTAGTAAAATTATATGGATATCTGGAATTTTGTACAATGTTTTGGTGTTTTGATTTGGTGAAGCAAAGGAGTGCCTGACAAACAATATAGTAGCCAAATTAACTTTGAAATGGTGCATTTTTGGATCCAATCATAGAATTGGATATTTTATTCCACATATATATATATTTTTTTTCTTTTGTATTCCTTGATCATTGACATATTGTAAACTTTTTCCAATTTTTAGCTTTAACCATTGATTCTACTTTACTGTTACTTGGTTTCACAGAATTTTAAAATGAGAATAGTAGAACAGATTGATTCTGTTGGCTTTGAAGAACAATAAATTCTCTTAAGAGATTTTTGTTAGAGATCATCATTGAATAGTTACCAAGAGATCACATGTATTTTGTACTTTTAGATAGAATGTATTTCTCAATTTCCGTTTGTTTCAGAATCAAAATGTTCAGCAGCCTCTGGGAAACAGCAAAGAACTCGCCGTTCAGTCGGCCACTTGAAGCTCAGTGTGATGCCCCCAACAAGCAGCTTGTAGCTGGGAGAAACATTGCTGCTGCTGATGCTGGTAAGATCAAATGATTTTATTAGTTTATATAATTTTAGAAGTTAATGTTAGTATGAATTTTCAAAAATAAAAACAATTGAGAAATTTACCTTTTTTCCTGCTGCACCTGATTCGATACAATATCATTCAGTTCTGTTTTTCTAGTCAGTTCTACCTATAAAAAACTCCACGATTGATGGTATTTGCCATTTGTCTCAAGCACAATGTCACTGGAGATCATTCCTGTCTGTGGGTACAGGAGCAATACTGATTCCAGATGTGATGTTTTGTATTTCATTTTTTTTGGTACTGCCCATCACGCTTCCAGAAATTGATAAACTCTTTTAAAAACGGCCAAAACACCCAATTATTTTTATCTTGTGACTGCCTGTCAGAGGTTTTCAGAAATAAAATCCATAAACCAAGGAATAAAATAATTGGGACCTTAGCATTATATACGAGTGTATTATTTACAGATCTTGTACAATCTTTTTAGCTGTAGGAATGAGTGATAAGTCAATAGCATGTGAAACTTAATACCAATCATTGCTTTGTGGAGAATGGAAAGTAAGCAA
This sequence comes from Penaeus vannamei, assembly GCF_003789085.1. NCBI lineage: Eukaryota > Metazoa > Arthropoda > Malacostraca > Decapoda > Penaeidae > Penaeus > Penaeus vannamei. The sequence continues at coordinate 959,572 of NW_020869420.1, read as the reverse complement.
GAGCAGGCTGATTAATTACCTAACTGGTGTGACTTTATTCTGCAATAGGTTCTTCGATGTGTACCATTGGATATGTAAAGGCAAACACCTGGTTCATCATGGTTTAGATATCAAAATAGCTGGTTTAGAATAAAGTGAATGTTATTAGAAATAATATTTTTGGTATATAAAACCTACGTTTATACCATTTGTTTTTAACATTTTATCAATTTGTCTTTACCCTCATTGGCAGAGTACAGCTGTGAGTATGGGTCAAACAAATACTATGCCCTCTGTGGCTTTGGTGGCCTGCTCAGCTGTGGTATCACACATACAGCTGTTGTCCCCCTGGATTTGGTGAAGTGCAGGATCCAGGTAGATCCTGCCAAATACAAGGGAATCTTCAATGGCTTCAAGGTAAATGTAGCCTCCTTGCTGTAGATTTTTGTTGTTTGTTGGATCTGGATGCCTTGTCATTGTTTATAGCTAAAAATCTAGGCATTGGGCTTGATTGGTGAGACACCTGGGTGTGGGGCTAGTAGGCCTGCCCCCCCCCCCCCCTTACACTGCATGAACAGTGGACAGGGATAGGAATCCTGAGCATGGAAATAGTTGGCCTTCTTCAGTTATGGCTCAGGGGTGATATATTCCACCCTCTCTTGTTGATGAAAATAATGCTAGAGCCCTTTCCTAAATTTTCACTCCAAGTCTAAACTTTCTCCAAGAGGTTTGTACACTTGTGGCATGTCATTCTCGTCAACCCAGCCTTCAGCTGCATTTTCCACGATAGCAAGTTCGTCACCCTGGCCCTCAACCAAATATTTTCTTAACAGCATATTCCTGGTTAAAAAAGGCTGATAATTTTGATATACAGAATATTAAAACCTCAATTCCTTCATGGTTCTTTATGAAAGTGTAGCTTCAGGTCTTCTATAATTTTGTTTTGTTTACAGGTATCAGTCAGGGAAGATGGAGTTCGAGGTTTGGCCAAGGGATGGGCACCCACAGCCATTGGATACTCGATGCAGGGTATCTGCAAGTTCGGTTTCTATGAATTGTTCAAGATTTTGTATGGCAACATGATTGGTGAGGAGAATTCCTACCTCTACCGCACATCCCTCTACCTTGCTGCATCTGCCTCAGCTGAGTTCTTTGCTGATATTGCCCTCTCACCCATGGAGGCCTGCAAGGTATGGTATATGATTCAGGATGGTATAGTCTTAAGATTTCTAAGATAGGTTTCCCATGATATTTTAAGAACTGGCTACTGTGTGAAAAACTTCCTTGTTCAAGAAGCATTTCTAAATGTAGTTAAAAAAAAAAAAAAAAAAAAAAAAATTATGTATTTAGTGTGACAGCTGATATATTAATTTTGTAAATGAGATAGATAACAGTGTAATAAAAAATTTCAGGTGCGTATCCAGACCCAGCCTGGCTTTGCCTCAACTCTCCGTGCTGCTGCTCCCATTATCTATGGACAGGAAGGCCTGTGGGGCTTCTACAAGGGTGTTGTCCCTCTCTGGTGCAGACAGATCCCTTACACAATGATGAAGTTTGCCTGCTTTGAGCGTACCCTGGAGGCCCTCTACATGTATGTGGTGCCCAAGCCCCGTGACCAGTGCACCAAGAACGAACAGTTGGTTGTCACCTTTGCTGCTGGTTACATTGCTGGTGTGTTCTGTGCCATCGTCTCCCACCCTGCTGACACCATTGTTTCCAAGCTGAACCAGGATAAGGGCTCCACAGCTATGGGTGTTGCAAAGAATCTTGGCATGGCAGGTAAGGCAATTGCAACCAAATTTTATTATTGTAGTACAAGTTATTGGGCATGGAATATTTTTCTGGTTTGTAAATATTTTTTCTGCTTGTTCAATGAGGTTTTGTGCATGAGAATAATCTAATTCAAGAGCAACCTTGAATACTTAAGAATATTTTCTTATCACCAGGACTGTGGAAGGGTCTCTTCCCACGTATCATCATGATTGGTACCCTGACGGCCCTGCAGTGGTTCATCTACGACGCTGTCAAGGTCACCCTCAACCTCCCACGTCCTCCTCCACCAGCAATGCCAGAGTCCCTCAAGTTGAAGTTGGAGGCCAAGCAAGCGTAAAAGATAACATTCTAAAATCTTTGCGGAACTTCAAGCACATTGCATCAACCTTAGCCTTCAGTGAAAATTTTTATATTAATTATAGATTAATGTTTGTCACCAGCTTTTAAGAATTTCACAGCAAGAATTATCAGTATTTGTCTGGCAAAATGTTACTGAGGCTTTGGTGGCAGTGGTATATTTCTATAATAATGTTAACACGGCAAAGTCACACCATGGCCCATGTGCTATTGGTGGTGTTACCCTTTATTGGAATGTGCTACGGTATGGTAAAACCATCACTACTTACCCTGTAGCATAATCCATGAAGGTTTTAGTAAGGAATACTGTGTTTTTTTCCATGTATGTCCGACTGGTAGGAAAAATTTGAAATTTACTTTTATTTTTATCCCAACTATTTATGAATGTTTTGGAAAATGGCTGATGTATATAGTAACTCATTGTATAAAATACATTAAACACAGTAAATGAGAACTCTTTCATTTCCCTAATTTAGTTCAAACTTGATTCATTTTTTTAAAGCATTAACAGATTTCTCAATATCGAGCATAGAGCCTGAAGAAGAGGGAATAGAAATAGTGAATGTTCTTCCTTTAATATCTATTACACTATAGAAAAAGTTCTCTAGTGGTGACAAATATCTAATAAACCTTCCTCATAGTCAAGATGAAAATGTAAAGTATTGAATGATATCATGTTACATTGGGCTCATGATCTGAGCAAACAAAATTGTAAAAACTTGAGAACCTTACAGAATCTCATTTTGCTAACTAAATAGGAAATCGTATATAAATATTTATGGCTATAAAGTCTACAGAACACAATTGATAAAAATGGTGTTTGGAATAGCAAGTCCTTTGATAACTATAATTTCATTAACCAAATCGTCATTCTTAAAAACTAATCCTATTTTCTATTAATTATACCGATTTCAAAATAAATAATTGTCATTAATTCAGAAAGTGAATTTTACTTACTAAAAGAGGGGTATACCTAATACATGAAAACCATGCTTTACAGTCAAATCTTTCAGCCAGCAATAATAATTTACTTTTTTTCTTTGAAATGCATTCACTTTCTATACTTTTATTACAAGAAAATATGAATCGCTGAAGAGAGGAACCGGTGACAAGTAAATAATATTGCTGGAGCCTGTCCACTTGTCTACAGTACAAAGAATATATTAAGTTTGTTTTAACCTTATTTTTGTACTTTGTTTAACTACCTAGTACATGGTAGAAAGCTATTAAAATCAAGCACCTTTTTAAAATGCGTTCGTCAATATAAATATTTTCCTGTTCTAATAAATTGATAAAATAAATAAATCTCTAACCTAAATAGTTTAACTTTCTTTCTAACAAATAGATAATTTTCACACAAAGGAAGAAAAATTATGCTTGAGAAGACTGGTCGATTCAAACAAGGACCCACCTATAATATCAGAAACAATGAAGCTAATAAAAAGTCAGTACCCGTAAGGTATTACAACTTAAACGAATTAAATGAAAATGAAACTCCTCTACCAAAATGCGTAAATTTGTGTGGCATAAACAGCATCTGTTGTACAGTATCAATTGTAGCCATACCAAACGATCTTGGATGTTTCTTCAGGAATACCTCCTGTCTGGCAACTTATTTCAGAAGCCAGGAAAATTCTGCTTTTAGAATTCGAGATTCACTCATCGCTGTCACTCTCCATTTCAGGAAGGTAATACTCTGGCCTGTGGATGAAAAGTGGATCGTAATAGAACAGTTCACATGTGAAAAAAACTATTGAACATTCACTCGACAGCACTACTTTTTTTTAATGTTCTATTTACTGAGTGACTTAGATAATTACCGCCAAATCACATACTACCAGGTTAATACTAATTTCTTGAATATACAATACGCGATATACTCAGTCATATTAGTCTCACTCACCTCACAGGGGATCGCGGAGGAGTTATAAAAGGATTACCCGTGTCCATTTCGGCAAACTCCCTGTAAATAGTAAAACTCGGAATCATACAATGGGTTTAAAGACAGACGGGCTAAATCGACTTTAAATGCTAAACTTTGCAGAACAATGACAAAATATACCACACAACATCAATACGTTTTAACCTCCCTGGCCAAACTGCGCTTGCACGTTGGAGTTCGTCTTCGGGACACCTGAATGCTCAACTTCCGCGGTGCTTGTATGTGTAGCATGACGAAATTAGCATCAGGTGTGACAGCTTTGTGATCCGAGCCACAAAGCGGGGGCATTTCTTGGACTGACTCATCTTCTGGTTCACGGACAAGTGGATTTCTTAAAGATCCCGATTCAGAAGACGAAGTTGGGATCGACAACCTTTTTGGTGTGACATTCTGATAGCTTGAACTAGGCACAGGAGACTTAATCTGAGCCAGTATTCCTTTCGGGGTACGAGCACGGCACTCCGATGGCCCTGGCAGCCCAGGAGTCATCAGTTTTTGCTTTGGCACATATCCAGGAAAGCCAGGCGAGTTAGGCACTGGCGAGAAGACTTCAGCAAGTTTTCCTTTCGGTGTAATCGCTTGGCAGATTGGGGACCTGGATTCTCGAGGAAAAGGCCGAATTAGTTTCCCTTTTGGCGTGACAGCATGCGATTTGGATGTGCTTGCAACAGGTGATAAAATATTGAGCAGTGTTCCTGTTTGGACATCCTGATACCCTGATGATGGCATTGGGGAGGGTGTAGTTGGTCGTCGGCTGGTTGGCGAAGGTTTCCTGTTGTTATCGAATGGTATAAGTAATTGGCACGACAAAAGATTTGCTTTCTTGTCGGACTGCAACGGGGCTTCACCAGCACCTGGCATGCCGAGCAATTTATCTTGGAAACTAATGGAAGAGACAACTGATCCTACATTATGTGGACTCCCACCTGAAGGTTCACTTACATTATAAGTTTGAAAGCTGAGAGTCTTTCTTACACAACTGAAGGGTCCAAGTTGATCGATCAAGAAACTGTATTGCTGCTTAGAATCAACGCTTTCAGTCCCGTTCTTTGGTATCCGTATGTGGCTGTCATGGGATCCAACTCCCTGCGCGTCTCGAGTCAAGATGCGTTCACTTCCTTTCACGCTTTTGTTAGCGTCTAGTTCTCTGATTTGGTGACTATTCCTCCTCGCCTGAAAATCCATGGCATTGTTCTTCAAGGAAGGACTTGCCGAGTCAGATGAGGGCGCAAGAATCTTGCCGTCAACTTTGTCTTGGAAACGCTTTGGATTCTGTGGAGAAGCCTTGTTACTGGGCGACTTCTCTGCTTTCACTGTGGCCGCAGCACACGTTTGGCTCCGATCTATTGAGGCTGCCTCGTCCAGAGATGCAGACGAACTCTTCAGCGTACTCAGTGGAGTCATCGACAGTCGGGCCGAGCAGTGCGTCGGGAGAGGAAGGAGCTCCTGAATGATGTCGGGGTCAAAGTCCGGCCCAAGTCGGAGTCTTTTGGTCGGTGGCAGCAAATCCCCAAGGTCTGCCGAGGCTGTCTTTGAGAGCTGCCTCGGGGTGCGGCGACGGACAGCTGCCGCATCTGGACTAGGCAGAATATCCACCTCAGGAGAACCTTTGCCAACGGCTTCATCTCTGCGAGGCTGCCATGGATCGCTTGCAAAAGTGAGGCTCTTTTTGCAAACGACCGAACGTGGCTTCCTGCAAATGATAAATGCAACCGTCAATGCTAAATGTTCACTAATGTAGGACACTTCTGACAAAAATAAATACGTAAATAAATAAAAAAATAATGAAAATAAATAAAATAAAGATGAAAAAAATATATTGCTCACCTGACATCTGCTGATGAAACACTAGGAGTCTGAGTATCCATTGAAACTGGAGTAGTTACAGGTGTTGACAAAAATCTTTGTCTCTTATGCCTAGCAAATCCCGGCGTGACCATGTGCTGTTTTTCCCCATTCTCCTATCAAAGGAATTCAATATTCATGGTAATTATAATGGCAACAATGATATCAATAATAAAATACTACCAAGAGTGAGTTAAATAGGAATAAACAAATAACCTACAACTCTAAGAACGCTTAAACTATACCTTTAACATTAAAATATAAATGAATGTAGTTATTTCACATTCGCATTACATCCATGAAGAATTACCTTACATTAATTCTGTGGTAACGTTGAAACAATTTATTAGAAAATGACACTCTAGGATGAAGGGGGGGGGGGGAGAAGGGTGGAGAGAGAGAGAGAGAGAGAGAGAGAGAGAGAGAGAGAGAGAGAGAGAGAGAGAGAGAGAGAGAGAGAGAGAGAGAGAGAGAGAGAGAGAGAGAGAGAGAGAGAGAGAGAGAGAGGGGAGAGAGGGGGGGGGTGTCAAGGAGGGAGGGAGAAAGAGAAGACAAGGATGGATGGAGGGTGAGAGCTGACAAGGAAGGAAGGAGGGAGAAAGAGATTGAGAATACAAGGAAGGAGGGAGGGAGGGAGTGAGAGAGAAAGAGATGACACGGAAGGAGAGAGAGAGATAATACACGAGTAATAAGTTTACATATCACATCCCAATGTCAAAGATAGATAGAGAACGAGAGGGAGAGAGAGAGAAAAGAGCGAGGGAAAAACAGAGAGAGAGAGAGAGAGAGAGAGAGAGAGAGAGAGAGAGAGAGAGAGAGAGAGAGAGAGAGAGAGAGAGAGAGAGAGAGAGAGAGAGAGAGAGAGAGAGAGAGAGAAGAGAGAGAGAGAGAGAGAGAGAAGAGAGAGAGAGAGAGAGAGAGAGAGAGAGAGAGAGAAGACAAGGTAGCAAGAGAGAAAGAAAGAGATAGAAAGAGAGGGAGAAGTCAAGGGGGAAGGGAGAGAGAAATAGAGAGATAGATAGAGAGGGAAGAGTCAAGGAGGGAGGGAGAGAGAAATAGAGGGATAACAAGGAGGGAGAGGGAGAAAGAGAGAGGGAAAGAAAAAAAAAAGAGAGAAGGGGAGAATGATAGGGTTGAATTAATCAAGAAAAATTCTTTCCTGAACTTCTTCAATACATCTGAAGATTTAGCAAACAAAAGCTGCAAACATCATCTGCCTCGTAGCCCTTTGACAATACCAATAAGATCAATAGCCTCAAATGATCGTGCCAGCAACAATAGCGTGGAGTGGGCAAGGGAAAGAAAAACATGCTACAGTGCTGAACCTCTGGACGTCAGGTAGACCACGTCCACACAAATCCACCTGCACTGCTTCCGTGTCACTACCATCCTGGTATTAACTGATATGATGTGGCAGAAATTTCAATCGATGTCGCTTCAGCTGGATCTTCTAGCTGGGAATCACTAAAGGTAGAGCCACAGTCCCATATAGTGACTTTAAATCTTCAGCCCTACAACACATTCACTATGAATAGTCGTATACTTTTTAGATAAATCATGTTTACTGGCCAAATGTTGCGTTTTCTTGTTATACACCGAAGACATATTCTTTAAAGAGATGCAAGTGCAATTTATGTTGATGAATGTTACAATATTGGCTTGGTAATTTATTATATATTGTTTTAGGCATGCAATAAACAAGAAATTAACGCAGGGAATCTTATCGTTGTAATTGTAATCAAATACTTATCTGTTTATGATAGTGTATGTTCCAATTTTATTATCTATATTCGTTTTCTTTATCATGCTGTTTAGAGAACGGCAGAAATGCTGCGACGGAAAAGCGGGCAGCCCTGCTCTGGATAAGGTAAACTGGACTCTTTCGAGCAGCTCTGAAGAATACTGACTGGAATAGTATATTCACTGATAATAAAGATGGCCAAACCAATGCAGTCATTCGTTTGGTCTGCATTGATCTGATCTGTATTGAAATATTCCAGACATGACATTTAAAGCCAACCCCCAAGTTCAATCTTGGTTTGGACCAAATTGCAGATAAGCTAACAACAGAAAAAATGGAGCAAGGCTGCATTACAAGTATCACCCTATACAGTCTGAAGTGTCACATCACACAGTATGAAAGCAGTGGAAAAGTGGGCTGCCCAACGCTGAAAAGACGACCAATAAATGAAACTCACTGGCCGTGTAGTTGGAACCAACATTGGTGGAGCAACATCAAACAGCAGATGGTATTCTAGTTCCCAAGAGCAAGGTTAAGGCTGAGCTTGCAAAAGACCTCCAAAAAGATGAGTGTTCCAGATCCTGAAGGAGTCCTCTCTTCTGCCAAGGAGAACTTGTTTTAACCTGATGAGGTGAAAAAAACAAAAACAAAAAAGGTTCTGATGCTAAGGAGTCAGTTGGACCAGACTGTGTAAGCCTCACACTGAAGACTTGTGCAGATGAACTAGGGCGTCTACTAGCCACTCTCTCCAGAACTGTTTTCAAACAGGAAAATGTCCTCATACATCCAAACAAGTGTAGTAGATATACGCATGAGTAAAAGCAAACTTCACTCTCTAATTACCGGCCAATAACTCTGCTATTAATATTTAGGAAACTATTTGAGATTCGTTCTCAAGTTACTAGTTTCCTGGATAAACATCACTTAATCATCATGAGCCTGTTTAGCTTCAGACAAAACCACAATTGCTGACTGGAACAGGTCCCTGGGTACACGCTAAGATATATTTGTTGTTTCACTTGACATCGCTTTGATCTAGTCTGGCACCGACGGATTATTGCAAGTTTTGTGATATCTGGTGTGCTCCTCACACTGTTTGAGGACCACCTCTATGGAAGGAGTCTTCAAGTTGTCCTCGATGATAAGTCCTCCAAAGAACGTTATGGAGTAAACTTGGTCCTTTCATATGGAATGTATATTTTAATGGCATTCTACAGCTCATTCCGTAGGGCCTGACTGAGACTAACAAGATAGCTTCATAAAAACTTCAATAAAGTTCATGATATGATCTTAACTCTTTTGTCAGTTACCGTGGAAATTATTTAGATCTATCTGTGTGTCTATGTGTATGTGCGTGTGAATGTGTGTCTCAGTGCGTGTGCGTACGTGCATGTTTGCGCGCGCGTCTGTAAATGTGTCATCATGCAAACTACAACAACCAAGCCGGGCGGAGAGCTCCAACCTGCTGCGGCGTGACGAGGCCCTCCCTGGCGCGGCAGGAGGCCCGCGGGGTGGCGAGCGCAGCGCCGTCGCCTGCAGCTCGCGTTGTCGACGGCGAAGGAGACGCCAGCAGCGCCTTCTCAGGACGCCAGTCTGGAAGGAAATCTTGCGTTACATTCATCAGAAAGGAGAAAGAGGAGGGAGAGAAGGAGAGAGGGAGTAAGGGGGGAGGGGTATAAGAGGAATAAGGGATACTGTAAAGGAGAACAAGAGGTGATAATTAAGCGAGGTGAGAGGGAGGGAGACGGAAAGTGGAAGACAAAGAAAAAATACGCCTGAGCGAAAGAAAGATGAGAGGGGCAAAAAAGAGGCGAGAGAGAGCGAGAGGCGAGAGAGAGAGAGAGGGCAAAGAGGCGAGGGAGAGAGAGAGGGAGGAGGGAGAGAGAGAGAGAGAGAGAGAGAGAGAGAGAGAGAGAGAGAGAGAGAGAGAGAGAGAGAGAGAGAGAGAGTGAGAGAGAGTGAGAGTGAGAGAGAGAGAGAGAGAGAGAGAGAGAGAGAGAGAGAGAGAGAGAAGAGAGAGAGAGAGAGAGAGGAGAGAGGAGAGAGTGAGTGAGAGTGAGAGTGAGAGTGAGAGAGAGTGAGAGGAGGAGAGAGAGAGGAGAGAGAGTGAGAGAGGGAGAAAGAGAGTGAGAGAGGCAGAAAAGAAGAAAGATAGAGAGAGATTAGCAAGAAAAACATCGCGACATGAAGAGGACACAGGGATCCAGGGCGCAAGCACCCACAAAATGCCAGTGCGGCAGCCACGCCCAACCCCGAGGTAAAGCGCAAAGCCCTCCCCAGAGACAAGTGCAAACCGCCCAACGCCAACGAGTCCCTCCCTCCCGCCTCCGCACCTTCCTCCTCCTGAGAGTCTCCTGCGGGCGGATCAGCTGACGACTCCGCTACGAGGTCAGAGAAGAACTTTCTGGTGGAGTCTTCCATGTTTTTCTCCAAAAGATCGTCCAAGTTCTCGTCCGTCTGTCTGTATTGAGAATGAAGAGAAATCAGCTGATTTTGCAGGGCAATAAATGTGCCACACCTATTACATATGAATCAGTTGATTTTGCCTTCAAAATGGATAAATTTTAGATCTTTTCCATGTGATTACACTCACTATCACTAGAATGTAGCTTATGATTTTGGAGAAGACCTCCGAACAGAACTAATACAATGCAGATAGATTTTTTTTTTTTTTTTTTTTTTTTTTTTGCCGAGTCTAAGGATATGTTTTCATGCGAAGAGGAAAACAAAATACCTAGCCTTTCCCCTGGTAAATAAAAACTAGCCAGCAACAAAACTTGAACTGTGAAAAGGAAGTTCGGGGAATAAAGAGTTGAAGCAGGTCATAACAATGAAGGCAACTCACCCCTTCCTCCGGGCCTTGTTCTGCGCCTCCCAGAGGTGGCGGCTGAACACGGCCTTCGCGGAACTCAGGGTGTACAGGGACGCGTTGCTGATGGACGACCCGCGCTCCGTGCCTGCGGGAGACCACGCCGGGGACATCAAAGTGTGCACGCACACACACACACAAACGCAGACACATGCCCGCACGCACACAGGCATTCACATATGCATACACTCTTCTACACAACGGTTTTCTCACGTAACATATACTTTTCATCTAGTACATAATGTATTAACAAAACTACCAAATGGAAATGATACAGATAGATCCAAACACGATCCCTATTTTTCACATAATACCGATCAAAGTTTGATGGGAAGTACCCCCCCCCCCAGGAGAATAAAGAAGTGAATAACAGAAAGGAAAGCCAATCACACAAAAATACATTACAACGGCAAGGGAAAGTCAATATACCTAATAAAAGGATGCCAAACCCCCCACAAATGTATGAAAAAAGAAGAAAAAAAAAAGAAGAAAAAAAAAACAAAACAAAGAAAGAAAAAGAAAAGAAAAAAAAAATGAAAAGAAAAAAGCTTTGGCGAGAGCAGGCTGGCCAACTCACGAATCCCGGCCAGCAGCATGGACGCCTTGTCCTCCAGGTCTCGGGTCAGGCTCATCGTCTCCTCAATGACCTGCAGCCGCGACCCGGCCTTGACCTCTGACCCCAACTTGTCCAGCGTGGCCCTCAGGTGCGACAGGGTCTTCAGGAAGGGGCAGACCGCGGCGTCAGAAGAAAAGTGAGCTATCAGTGTTCATCAATATCATTATGATTTCAATTATCAACATCACGAGAATAATTACTTATCTTTATCATGATACATAACCTTCGATCATTATCATCATCTTTTCTTGTTTGTTAAAAGAACATTCTACCTGACATTAACCTCAAATTAATATCATTGTTATATTTCAATTGTCGATATCCTTGTTCATATTTGATTATCTGAGGGACTTCTAAAATAGTTGCCATCACTTTATTAAAAAAAAAATGTTCTTAAAACATACTGGTAATACGACAAAAAAGATCAATCATAAAACGAAAACAAATAAAAAGGAAAGACAAATAACATCTTACATCTTTTGTTCTCTCTTGCCTTTTCTTCTGATTCTTCTTATTTCCTCTTTCGTTGCTGCTGTCCTTGAGGGAAGATTTACCTGTTGTTATGATTATTCGCTTCATGCCTTCTGGAAATGAAGGAAAAAAGAATTAGGCACCAGAAAAGGAAATGATTTTCTTTTTATTCTTAAAATCTTTCTTACCATCATTTATTCAGTATCACTTTCCTGTAAAAAGTAAACAGCAGAAAAAAGAAAATCAAGAATATTTGTTCAAGGCAAATTGCAAGAACAAATTTTCCCATATCATAAATGATCTATCTTTTCCTATATCATGATCATTTCGTATTCAGTTAGAAAGTCACGCACCAACGTGCTTGTTAAAATGTCTAGAATCAATCAAATTGCCCGCTGGAGAGTCAGGAGCTCATGTACGTGCTGTTAAAAAGTTTCGCAAGTAATGCGGATCAAGATATTCCATTTTTCTTAATGGGGGCGAGACCGGAGGATGCGGGGGAGGGGGGGGAGGGGGGTGCATCTCCATTCACTAGTCTGGTCAGTTATGTAACGAATACTTTCGTTACATCGTTGTATATCTGTATTGATTATCATGTTAACGACATGATCAACTAGTAAAGTAGAGCGAGATTGACCAAGAGTTGTTTAGAGAGAGGAGAGGAGAGAGAGAGAGAGAGAGAGAGAGAGGAGAGAGAGAGAGAGAGGAGAGGGAGAAGAGGGGGAGGAGAGAAGGAGAGGTAGATTAAATTTGCCGAGAGGGAGAGAGAGAGAGAGAGAGAAGTAGAGAGAGAGAGAGAGAGAGAGAGAGAGAGAGAGAGAGAGAGAGAGAGAGAGAGAAGAGAGAGAGAGAGAGAGAGAGAGAGTAGAGAGATTAGCGGAGAGGAGAGAGAGAGGAGAGAGAGAGAGAGAGAGAGAGAGAAGGAGAGAGGGCGAGAGGTAGAGGTAGAGGTAGAGGTAGAGAGAGAGAGAGAGAGAGAGAGAGAGAGAGAGAGAGAGAGAGAGAGAGAGAGAGAGAGAGAGAGAGAGAGAGAGAGAGAGAGAGAGAGAGAGAGAGAAAAGGAGAGTTAAAGGTAGAGGTAGAGAGAGAGGTAGAGTAAAGGTAGAGGTAGAGGTAGAGGTAGAGAGAGAGAGTGGGGAGGTGGAGAAGGAGGGAAGGAGGGAGAGAATGGGGAAGGAGAGGTAGAGAGAAATCGCTGTAAGTTTAACCTAAAATGCAGACGCATTCCTGGAATATAAGACTAATAAGTCTACACATAACATCTTAATGTCAAAGATAGATAGATAAATAGATAGATAGAGAATGAGAGGGAAATAGAAGAGAAGAGAGATAAAGACGGAAAGAAAGAGAGAGAGAGGAGAAAGAAGTGAGAATAAAGAGAGAGAAGTGAGAGAAGAGAAGAGAAGAGAGAGTGAGAGAGTGAGAGAGTGAGAGATGAGAGAGAGAGAGAGAGAGAGAGAGAAGAGAGAGAGAAGAGAGAGAGAGAGAGAGAGAGAGAGAGAGAGAGAGAGAGAGAGAGAGAGAGAGAGAGGAATGAATGAAAGAGGGAGAAATTTTCTAGAAATCGCAAGAAGTTTAACCTAAAATAGACACGCCCACCATTTCTTCCCCGAAAAAAATGAAAAAAACACCAATAAACCTACAAATTACATCCCTATACCATGGGCTAATGTAAAGGTTCTATATTTAAATGCGTTTACTAAAAAACACTGTAAATAGAAGGAAAAAAAACTAACCTAGTTGAAGACATCTTCACGGCACAAGTCTTTCCTCCGGCGTGATCGCGGCAACTGGTCGTTAATTTCGAATTTACCCGCTATTTATGAGGAAGAGTTGCCTGGTTCTTTTACTTTTTACTTTTGTGTGTGTATTATTATGCCATCTATGATAATTTTATACAATTAAAACTACCAGGAATGTTTTTATTTATCATATCTTTATAGTTTGATTCGTTTTGCGCGTTTGGCAGGGATAAATTTATTAATACAATTATCATTTTCGGAAACGAGTCTGTCGCGTCTTTGCTTTTCATTCCCGCCAATTATTTATCTATGCTTTTTTGTCTATTTCTATTCATTCGTCCAGTTTTTATCTAGCACACTAGGGAAAAATAATCGCGTACAGGCAGGCTAGATTTAACCTATACATTCAGCCGCCACGAAAATGATATCGGAGGAAAATTTTTATGGTCGTTACCCTCTCAACCAAAGACCACTTGACATGATATTTATGAAATCAAAGAGTTTTAAAGATAACCTCGATAATAATTTGATTAAGAATAATTACGATAATCATAACAATGATACCAATAACAATAACAACAATAATGCGTATGTAAAACATTTCTATGAAGTTTCACCTTTTGCCAAACTAGGAAAATGTCATCAACAGAATTAATTACACGAACATCAATTACTTAATAATATATTTTTTACAATGGTATGAAAGCGAATTCGAAATGAACTGAAAATTACTTGAAATCGAGGTCTCGATACATCTCCTCGGCTCACATGAGATCAGACATTTATTAGGTTTACTGATATGTAAGACGTCTCAGGATTTGCTAAATTTGGTCATTATATATCAACTATTTTTCATTTTCAATTTGCTTCGGAAATGCCCTAAAAGAAAATGCCCAGGAGCTCTCCAATCTACCGATTCCATTGTATACTTTGAACTATGGTATGATTATCATGGAATATCTAAATGTATTCAACATATTTAAGAACGACGTCGAGCAATTATGAAAAGGACAAAAAGATTCGCATCTACTTCAGTCATTTCCAAAGCAGCCCAACAGCCTTCAGCCAATCAGCATTCGATTCTAAGCTCTGAAAAATAAAGAACCAATCCGAGAGCGTCTTTTAAGCGGTCAACCAATCACCATCCAGATAAGATCTTCCTAATTTTAATGCGTCTTTTAAGCAATCCACCAATCACGATCCAGATAAGATCCGACCAATCCAAAAGCGTGTATCTTATCAACCAGCCAATCACAGGCCAGAATCAATCCAACCAACCAGAGAGCAGAAAGACTTCAGGTAATGGCCAGGCTTCGGGAAGATAAGACGCACGACTGAGTTTCTTCTTTTCCTCTTTATCCACCCTTTTCGCAGAAGGTAAGCAAGGAAGATGTGGAGATAAAGAGAGAGAGAATTGAACGGCATGAGAATCAAAGAACGTTTATGTGACGTTCAAGCGGCCTTCCTTTTGGATTTTACATGTTTGAAACTTGAAGGTAAATGGGTGTTCATTTTTTTTTACCATTGAAGGAATTCCTCAAAAGGTGACATGAAATTGGTTAACGCCAGAGTGGAAAATCGAGGAAATTTAAAGATTGTGGGTAAAAAGTAATTAGTTCTGATTAAAAGATGAATATTATAGTCATATTAATGCTTGTAAATGTGAAAATAGACAAGTATGCGAAAAATACCTTCTGAAAGTCGGACATATTTAACCTGTTGTTTTAGAAGAGAGTCAGTGCCTGCTGCTGCTTAAAGATCCGGAATGTCTTTGTGTCAGGAAGTCGGTATTGTAAATAGTGTTGGAAAGTTAGGTCTGTGAGTCAGAAAGCATTTAATGTAGTTGGTGTCAGAGGCATGGTTGTGTGATTGTAGGCCTATGTTCGCGAGTCTTACGATGTACATACTGTTTGAGATTCAGAAATGTTTGCATTTACTGCGTTTGTATGTTAGAAAGCCGATAATTTGGAAGCTGTTAGGGAGCCAGGAAACTATTAGAAAGCTGTCAGTGTGCTTGGCGTTAGAAAAATAGGAATGTTTACGTGTTAACCAGGAATTTGAATGCTCGAAGAAAGTCATTTTCACATGTCAACATGTTAACCGGGATAGTTAGAAATGCAGAATATTTGCACATTGCATTTGCATGTTAAAAGGCCTTTAATGTGTATAAAGGAATGTTAAGAATGTTAGCTTGCAGAGTGCTTGCTCTTGAAAAAGAAAAGCCAGGAGTACATATACTAGAATCTCATGCTGTTTGTATGTCAGAACGTCGACAATGTGCGTAATTGTTAGAGAAACGAATCGATGTGCTTTCTCAATGTGCTTGTCGTTAGAAAGTTAGGAATGAATGTGCTTGCTGTTAAAAAGGAATGAATGAATGTGCTTGCTGTTAGAAAGTTAGGAATGAATGTAATAGTTATTAGAAAGTCATGAATGAATGAATGTGCTTGTTAGAAAGTTACAAAGGAATGTTCTTGCTGTTAGAAAGTAATGAATGGATGTGATTGCTGTTAGAAAGCCATGAGTGAATTTGCTTACTATTAGAAAGTTAGGAATGAATGTCCTTACTGTTAGTAAGTTAGGAATGGATTTGCTTGCTGTTAGAAAGTTAGGAATGAATGTCCTTACTGATAGTAAGTTAGGAATGAATGTGCTTGCTGTTCGAAAGTTAGGAATGAATGTGGTTGCTGTTAGAAAGTTAGGAATGAATGTGCTTGCTGTTAGAAAGTTAGGAATGAATGTGGTTGCTGTTAGAAAGTTAGGAATGAATGTGCTTGCTGTCAGAAAGTTAGGAGTGAATGTCCTTACTGATAGTAAGTTAGGAATGTCCTTACTGATCCTTACTGATAGTAAGTTAGGAATGGATTTGCTTGCTGTTAGAAAGTTAGGAATGAATGTCCTTACTGATAGTAAGTTAGGAATGGATTTGCTTGCTGTTAGAAAGTTAGGAATGAATGTCCTTACTGATAGTAAGTTAGGAATGAATGTGCTTGCTGTTAGAAAGTTAGGAATGAATGTGCTTGCTGTTAGAGAGTTAGGAATGAATGTGCTTGCTGTTAGAAAGTTAGGGATGAATGTGGTTGCTGTTAGAAAGTTCGGAATGAATGTGCTTGCTGTTAGAAATTCCTCATTATGGCGTGCGTAACTCGTCGCCTCGCAGTCGTGGGCTCTGCCGTGCGTTGCTGACCTCAAGTCCCTTCTGCTCTGAACCCCTTGAGGTGCGCGAGGCGGGGTCAGGTGCGGCGTCGCTGCCTCCGCTCTGCCGGGAGGAGAAGGCGACTTTGGCAGTCTCTGCCCTTACGCCCTTTGCAATACGGGTAATACACTCTGACGTCATTCCCTTTGCTGATCTTATCACTACACTCGCGAGTAAGATGTTTCCTGATGCATATTCAACGACATCAAGATCTGTTCCTGCATTTCTGTGCAGACGTTTTCTTTATATTTTGTTTTATTTATTTATTGTTATTATTTACTCAATTATCTATAAATTTATTTATTGTTTTGATGCTTTGGTGCTGCTTCGTAGCATGAGGAAGCCATCATTATTTGGAAGCCACATCAGTGCCTTCAGAAAATCTGTCTCCCTCTCTTCGCCGTGGCCTCCCTCCGCCTTCGTCGGCCGGGCGCGCGCGCTCCGGCATCGGGCATTGGCCTCGCCAGCCTCGCCTTGCCGCATTTTTTCAGTACTTATCCACTTTTTCTCCATCGTCTCGGCTCTTCTGCCTGTCGGTTATGGATTCAGCATCAGCATCGTTCTGCGTGATACTGCGGCCATTTCGTGAGTCGCTTTGGTCTGCCGAGGTCTTTTCCGGTCTTGCTGTGGATTTAAGCAAATGATGATCGGCATCCTTGGTCTTCGCTGCAGGACGGCACAGTTCGCCTGGCGGTCCCTCTATCCTTAGCCTCCGTAGGACTACTGTCTGAGCCATTTAGACTCAAGGGCGTCACGAGGGTATTTCCTAGACAGCCGAAGCACACACCCTAGGCGATCTTACACTTGCGTCTACAGCTCCCGTGGTTGCAGGGTGCCCTGGTGTAGAGGGAAAGAGGGAGAGAGAGTGAGAGAGAGCTTGTGTGTGGGAGGGAGGAGAGAGAGGAGAGAGAGAGTGTGTGTGTGAATGAGTGAGTGAGTTTGTGTGTGTGTTTGTGTTCGGTAAAATTAACGTTTTTACACACACGCAGACACACACACACACAATATATATATATATATATATATATTATATATATATATATATATATATATATGTGTGTGTGTTGTGTGTGTGTGTGTGTAAGTGTAATAAATTTGAATTATAGCTTTAAATTTGGTTAAATTCTTGTATAGAAATATAGAGACAAACATTTTGACCCATTGAAAGCATATCTGTTTTTTCAGGTTCTTGCCATCGTTCGGGAGGCATGGAAGCGAGCGTCAAGACCGAGAGGGATCGCCACGCCAACCCCGACAGTCTGAGGTCTTTCCGGACCGCCGTGGAGGTTCTGAAGCAGCGGAACTCGGTGTCCATCTTCACGGTTCCTACCGCGCCCGTCCAGGGGGTGCGAGCAGGAGGCTGTGCTGCCGACGCCAAACGGGGCCAGCCAAAGGCCATTCGGCCTGAAGGGTCTCCGCCAGCAAGATCCAAAGCAGGCCCCGAGCATGCTCAGGAGCAGAAGGCGGGGGAACACATGAGCCTGAGGCAAAAGGCAGCAGAGGCAGACAGGCAGACAACATCTCCTGCGAGTCCTGCCCCATCACAGAGTACGAGCCAGAGAGGACCAAGGGCTCGTTTTCCAGGAAGGAGAGGCCGTGGAAGGAAGCATGGCAGCGCAAGTGCTCCCTCGGTGGCCATGGCCACAAGGGGGTATAACTCAGCACCTCTCGTCGAGGCTTCTCCTATGGCTTCGAGCCTCCGGTGGAAGTCGCGGTCCTTGCCACTTCCCGGCGACACTGTGGCTGGCAATTCATCACCGAGCGAGCCGGAGTTGTCACAATTGCTGCAGCAGTTGCAGGGTGACAACACAGTGAAGCGTGTACGTAAGAACGGGTCGGGCAGCCAAGTCACGCAGCCGAACGAGGCCCTCTGCTCAACACTGGACCAAACCCCAAGGCAGCCCTCCTCCTTGCGACTGCCGCGCAGGCGACAGCAGCACAGAAGGCAGCTCATGGTTAGGCCTCTCTATAGGAGGATGACCCTCCACATCATGCTGCCACAAGCCCATGAGGAGGCACAGAGGATCTCCCATGTGCTCAACGAGGTTGCAAAGGCCTTTCATTGTGATGTAGAAATGTGCGAGGCCTACCAGGACGCTACGGATTGTGGGGGAATGCTGTACTTGCCAGTAACTCAGTGCACACGTACCCCCTTCGTGGCCGCAGATGGTGCGTGCTCCTGGCCTCATTCGCACGCCTACAGGGGCCAGGCAGAGGGAAAGGAAACCCATAACGACGCCTCTTGCGAGCGCCAGAAGGCAAGCAGGATCCCCGATCAGCTGACACGAGGGGCGTTCGACCAGGAAGTGCCCCATACGTTATACCCGGAGGTTATTCTCACTGAATCCCCTCCAGAGGCCAACAGTTAGAGGCAACCAAGAAGCAGGATGAATACTGCGATGTCATATGAAACCGTCATTTCAGGAACAGTAATATTTTTTTTATTTATCTTTGTCACCATTTGTTTTCACCGAATGATTGAGAGAGTTTTCCCTTACTATTTCATCATTTATTATTTTTGAAGGAACGTAGTTCTTTGTGTTGGGATTTTCTGCTCGTATTATTATCTTTGAAAGAAATGAATTGTCAAATGGGTGACTTATTTGAACTTTCTAAAGATCCAGAAATTTTGGAACGATGCCATTGTCGCTATCTAAGTTAGCCGAGAAGCACAGCGATTTCCTTTGTATCTATTCCTACTATACTGTAGGTGAATTTATATATTTCATTAAAATTTATTGGTTGGGAAAGGGATATCAGATGTTACAGATTTTGAGCATCTTTTGATTATATTGTATAGGCACACATTTATATCTATTTTTTCACTTGATTTCCCCAAAAGCTGTTCTATATTTTTGCTTTTGCCTTCACAAAGGATGATTTGGGAGGCTCAGGTGGACGGAACTGGTCGAGGGGCCTTGCCTCATTTTAAATGGAATGTTTTTTATTGTTACGGTTTTATTATTTTCTTCCCGCTCTGTTTGTTTTTTTCTTTGCACCTCCTCTTCCTTCGCTTCGGCCTAACTTCTCTTCATTTTTGTTTCATTCATTGTTCTTTTGATTCTTCCTTTACTTCTTCCTCTCCTCCTCCTCCTCTTCTTCCTCGCAGTCGTCGTTGACTTGCTCCTCCTCCTCCTCCTCCTCCTCCTCCCCCCCCCCCTCTTCCCCCTCTCCCCCACTTCCCCCTCCTCCTCCCTCCCCTCCTCCTCCTCCTCCTCTCCTCTCCTCCTCCTCCTCCTCCTCCTCCTCCTCCTCCTCCTCTCCTCCTCCCCTCCTTCCCTCCTCCCCTCCTCCCCCTCCCACTCCCCCACTCCCACTCCAACCCTTCCCATCCCTCTCCCCTCTCCCTCTCCCCCCTCTTCTTCTTCTTCTTCTTCTTCTTCTTCTTCGTCTCTCTCCTCCTCCTTCCTCCTCCTCCGCATCCCCTCTCACTCTCTCCTTTCTTCTTCATTTTCTTTTCTTCTTCTTCTTCTTCCTCCTCCTCTTCATTATTATTATTAGTTGTATTATTGTTATTATTATTATGGTTATCATCCTCACCATCAACTTGCTCGTCGTCGTCGTCGTCCTCCTCCTCCTCCTCCTCCTCCCTCCCCCTCCTTCCCCCTCTCCCCTCCTCTCCCCTTTGCCCCCCTCCTCCTCCTCCTCCTCCTCTCCTCCTCCTCCTCCTCCTCCTCCTCCTCTCCTCCTCCTCCTCCTCCTCCTCCTCCTCCTCCTCCTCCCATTTTTGTCCTCGTCCTCCTATTCTTCATCTTCATCATTATTATTATTATTATTATTATTATCGTTATTATATTATTAATGTCAATATTATTATTATTATTGTAATTTTTATTATGATTATCAATATCATCATTGTTATTTTTTCCATTATTATTATTATTATCATTATTATTACTATGATTGTGATTTTTATTACTAATACTTTAATAATTTTTCAAAAAAGTATTTATTCATTATCGTTTTTATTATTACTATTATTACTGTTGTCATTATCGTTATTAATATCATTATCAGTTGTTCTTATTATCATGTATCATTATTATCATCTTTGTTACTGTTCTCGTTATTTGGTACTACCACAACTACTACTAGTAGTATTCCTGCTACTACTACTACTGCTATAACTACTACTGCTATTACTAATAATAGTACTTTTAGTTTTATTACTGTTACTCATAGTAGTAATAGTTTTAATACTGTGAGTAGTATTGTAATAATAATAAGGCTAATATTAGTGCTAAGGAGGATGATTATGATAATGATTGTAATGATAATATTAATCAGGATGATAATTATGATAAGGATAATGATAATAATGATAATAATCATTTATTATACCTTTACTATCATCATCGTCAACTACCATTATTATTATGATCATAATTGTTATTATTGTCATTAGTGTTATCATCAGTCATCATCATCATCACCTCTTGCCATCTTCTTTATTTTCCCTTGGTTCCAAAAAGCCGACACGTTACGCGCCTGAACTCGCGTCCAAACCGCAGTAATTCACACAGAGTCTTGGGCCGGCGACCGAGTCATAAATCCTGCGAGTCCCGATTGGCATTGCACTTCCCGGGAACTTTCGCGTGAGAGGAAAGGATGAAGGATTGATGGGCGTCGGGCGTAAGGGGGCAGGGGACGGGAGGGGGAGGGGCGGGGCGGGGGGAACGGCCCTTACTCTCTCTGTATTGTTGGTTGTATTGTTTTAATTGCTTTGATTATTTTTGCTCATTTGATTGATATTGTATTTGTTATTATTATTATTATTATTGAATTAACATGATCATTATCATTACTATTTGTTGTCATTAATAGTTTTATTATTTTCACAACCATTATTTACTGTTATCATCATTATTATCAGTATTACCAATCCATTGGTAAAAAAATTCCAAATATCCTCCTTATGTGACCGTGAGATTTGAAACTATGTATGTATATCGCAGAAAGCAGTTTGATCATGCTGTCTTAAAGAAAAGGAAATCTATTTTTTGTTTTTTTCTTTACCTCTTCACACGCCCATGCAACACCACACGCACTTTCCCTTCTAAGACACGAGGCATAACGTATAAAATGATATCCATATTTATTTGAGGACCTCGGCCATTGACTGCAAAGGAAGCCCGATTTCAGCTTTCTTATTAATTCCAGGTGTATCAACAGGAC
>NW_020869420.1:835366-912866 GCF_003789085.1 Penaeus vannamei | reverse complement strand
AGTGAATGATTGAGACTAGTTCATGTAGCCATTCGCGGCGGGGCGGCAGCGTCACCTGCCGACCGCCTGTAAGACACATACATAAAAACTTTGACGAATACTTTATTTGTTAAATCTAGGTATCCTGACAAGCATAAAATCCAGACTGACCCGTAGGCAATACAGCTGCAGTGGATAATCTCTTACAAATTAGAATAATAATGATAATCATCATCATAATGATAATAATAACAATAATTAAAAAACTCAAAACCGGTATTTGGTCCAGAATACCGCTCCGCTTCGTTCCTCTTAATCAAATGAAGGACATTCTTACCAAACGCGTAATACTTTGTGACTGTGAAAGTGGGGGCATCTATAAGGTGCGAGTTGAGACCCTAGGACTAATACTGTACAATATAACTGAGTGGTGATGGGCAAAATAGAATAAATAAAAACGGAATCGGCGAAGAAACAAGAGAGAGAGGGGGGGTGGGTTGAGTGTTGCATCCTGGGAGGGAAGGGGAAAGGGCGAATGGAAAACCTTAAACCTATTCTCTCCTTAACTCTATGACCTACCTAGGGCATTTAACTTCGGCAGATTTTATAAATAGGTCTTTTTTATTAATAATACATAGGTCAACTTGTCATCATTCTTTTTTTCTTTCTTTTTTAAAAACGTGTCTATACAAAAAAAATGCCTCCTCCAAAACGGAGGCCGAGAGCAACCTCCGTGCCACCAGAGGTCCACCTGACTAAGCTTCGCCTTGTACCGCACAGGCTGGGGGACAGAAGCCAAAAACGCCTCTTTGGTTAGCGGCGGCGCCCGAGGGCCCGACGGCCGCCCGCGGGGCCCTCAACCGCCTTCTTGTTGTTTTTCTTAGCCTCTTCAAGACAAAATAAGAGGTATATATGTATATATATATAATATATATATTCGTATATATATATATAAAAAGAGGTAATCGAATCACCATTTCACAGGCGTCTTTGTTTGAAAAAAATACATATATTATCATAATGAAAAAAATCATAATCAAACTTAAACGATACAGGGATTTAGAAGGTTTTTGATCGACGCCAAAAACGCGAGTCGTAGATCTAGGTCCTGGACAGCGACAAACCCCAAACAAACAGAAAACCGAGACCCGACAGAGGAGAGTGGTCGGCGGCGGGGATGGCTGCTCTCATCCCGCGTCGGGAGGAGGGCTTCCCCGCCGCGCCCAGAGTGGAAAGAGGTGTGCGAGTCGGCGCCCCTCGCTTGCCTCCTTCAGGCACACCAGGAAAGGCTGCGTCGACGGTGCTATGTACAAGATGAATGCCTCGGGCGGGGGGCGGGGGAGGGGGAGGGCGGGAGGCGGGGAGGGAGGGCTGTTGACCGTGTGTTCGTTCCTGAAGCGAACGCGTGTGCCTGAAGAAGGAAAGGGTCGTTCGGCCGCCACGACTCAAGCAAGCTCGTGACTTGAGTGGGTATTCTTTGGTATCCTAGCTAAGAGATCGGTCCGTGCTGCTCAAACACGCACTCAGCTACACTAAAGGTCGTCTCTCGCTCTCCGCGGCTGCGGCGCAGGTCGTGAGACGGCGTTCCTTCCTCGTTTGTGTTCGGGTCCTTTTTGGCTTCTCCTCCTCTTCGTCGACGTCGTCGCGGTTCTGGACTTGGCGGTCCTCACCCGCGCGGCTGAGTCCGCGGGCGCGCGATCTTCCTTCTCCCGCAGTCCTTCTCTCGCGCCGCGTCTGCGCGAGGCTGGAGCCTCCCGAGCGCGGGGGGAAGGGAGGGGGGAGGGGAGACCCTCGGAGGGGGAGGGGCAGCGAGGAGGGGGAGCGGAGGTCTGTCGCATCACAGTTGTCTTGATAAGCCGGACACCTGCTCGCCAACGGACGCACAGCAGAGACGAGGTGACGTCACAGCGTTACGTGCAGCGGTCCTGTCTGCCGCACATGGAGGCGCCGAGGGACGACTGCAACATGCGCAGGCGCGCCGCCGTGTTGTTGTGACTGTTGTTGTTGTTGTTGTTGTTGGTGGGGGTGGTGTTGGCGCTGTTGGTGGTGGCGTTGCTGTTGGCGCTGTTGCCACCGCCGCTGCTGTTGTTACCACCGTTGCTGGAGGTCGAGTAGTTCCCCATGTCTGCGGGCGAGAAGGGCAGGTTAGCACGGCGCGGAAACGCTTCGAAATCTTAAGACGAAGGAAAGCATCTACTGCAAGGACGAGCGTGAGACTGAACTTGCATCCTGTCACCTGGAGGATCCTACACCCGTGTCTTAGGAAAACTAAGGTGGAACTAACTGGTCTCTAAGTCCTTATATCCGTGATGCCAAGAAGGAAAATTCAGGAAATGCGGAAAAGGGGAAACCAAATTGATGGACGTGAACGGAAAAATAATCAAGAGAGAAGAGGGAGGGAGGAGAGAGAGAGAGAGAGAGAGAGAGAGAGAGAGAGAGAGAGAGAGAGAGAGAGAGAGAGAGAGAGAGAAGAGAGAGAGAGAGAGAGAGAGGGAGGGAGAGAAGAACGAACGAAAGCCATCCACAGGGAAAACAGAAAAGTGGGAGAGGAAACAAAGGCAAGAAGGCCAACACAAAGAACCAAAAAAGGTAAGGTACACCAATACTCACAGTTACTTACTAAGGAGACCCCCCGTGCCATATCCGTAGGTGGGGTACGCGGAGGAGTACTGAGTGTACGGCGACGAGTACGTGTAGTCTGCCATGGACCCGGCCGTGCCTGAGGGAGGAAGAACGAAGTCGTTAGTGGCGAAGCTCGGCAGCGCAATCGGACACAGTCAAAAGATAAACACGAATGGAAAGGAATAAACAACAGGCGTAAAAAAAAGTAACAAATAAATAAATGCGTTTGGGTAATGATGAATAAACATGTAAATAAATCAGTAGAGTAAAAAGAGATCCTCTGGACCGGTCTGTATGCAATCCCTGTTCGGTTGGGGGAGAGTGACATGGAAGCCTCTAGCGGCGGGAGAGATTTTGGTCCGAGTGAGCCTCCTGCGGTCTCGGGGGAAGGGGCGGGGCGGAAATCCTACTGTTTGAGTGTAAACAAGAAAAGAAAGACCTAAAGGATGAACGGCCGCCCTGCAGAGCCACTTGAGGGGCGCGGCGACGGAGGTGTCTGGGCCTTGCCTGAGAGGAGGGCGGGAGGCGCCTCCGGGGGCTGGGAATCTGGAAGCGGGACCCTCTGGGGGCGCCCGGGCGGGACGCGGGCGTGGACATGCAAGTGGGCGTGCGGTGCAGACTCGAGGGAGACGAGTAGGAGCGGGGGGGGGACTTACCTGAGGGAGGGGTAGGGGGGAGGAGGGCTTACCTGCGTAGTGAGTGATGGGCGGGAGGGCGGTGTAGGTCGGGTCGGGGGTGACCGCGGCATGGGCATGCATGGGTACGTGGGCATGCGATGGGGTGTGCACGTGGGTGTGCGCATGGTTGGGGGCGTGGTGGGTGGCGGCGTGGGCGTGCGACGCGGCTGCAGGACCGTGAGGGCGGAGGTGCAGGGCGTGTCGGCCTTGAGCGGCGACGAGCAGGGCGCCACCACCAGCGTGTCCAGCGACGTCACGCTCTCGCTCGCCGTGCACTGGGCGGGCGACACGGGCGTGTGGTCCGGGTAGTGGGCGGCCGCGGTGGTGTAGGCGGCGTTAGAGGTGGGCTGAGGCTGGGTGCCGCTCAGGGGGGTGTAGACGGACCCACCTGGCGTCAGATAACAACTTCCCATCACACTCACACTCGACTACGGCCGGGTCGGGCGCCGCCGCGGGCTCGCCTCGTCTCGGGCGTCCAGGCCGTGAACGCTGACCCTGACGTCGGCCAAAGGGCCTCGCAAATCCCTCTGACGCCCATCCCAGCCTGAGACGAGTGAGCCCGCGGGCGCGGCGTCGAGCCCGCGCGCCCCCCCGCAAGGCGGCCGCCCGTCGGAGGCTCTCGCTCCTCCGGGCGGCGCCTCCTTGCCGAAGGGCGCGGCGGCGCTTCTCAAACAACATAAAAATAAGAGCTCATCTACAGGACGCAGCCTGCGGCAGCCCCGAGAGCGGCGTCCGCCCTCGGCGCCCCATGCCGCCCGCGCCACCAGCGAGCGCGAGGCGCCCGCCCTCCCCGAGGTCGGCCGGAAGCGACCTCGACCTCGGCGGGGGGGGCCTGCGCTCCTTCGTGGCGCGGAGCCGACGCACGAGGCGCCCTCCGGCTCGACCGCCGCCCCACGCCCTCGGAGGGCGCGGAGGCGAGGGCCGGGCCGAGGCGGGCGGCTCGCCAAGGGCTTCCTGCGCCAGGGCTGAGCCGGCTGCGCCTGGGCTGCGTCCCTCAGCCACTGCTACAGGTGCAAAGTGCAGGTGCAAATTAGTGCACAGGTGCTAATGTGCATTAAAGTCAACAAAATTATCTTGCATGAAAAAGCAACTGAACTCTATTACAGACACATTTAAAGAAAAAATATCAAAACAAAAATGAATTCTTACATGAAAGAGCTACGTCAAAATAATATATTTCAGATCACAGGGGAAAAAAACAGTCGTCATGCAATCATGCAACAACACAAATGGGCGTCCATGCACAGCACTAATGTGTAATGAATTCTCATGCAACAGATGATGAAATAACATGCAAGGGGTTTGATTCCCGGTCCCGTTCCCGGTTCCAGGATTCCTAGCCAGTTATTTGACAGTGGACCAGACACCTTCGTCAGTAGGACAGCACAAAATGTTATTTTCATTTATCCTTATGATTTCGGCTTTGACTTCCGACAGATGTTAGGGATGGGCTGGCGGAGGATTAATAGAGCTGCCGACAGAGTGGAGGGGTTAGAGCTCTCCTTGGATGGCTCTGCGGGTTATGGGTGACGGGGTGACGGAGGGAAGAGCAGGGGAAACAGGAATAAAACACGTTAGGAGGTTAGAACACGTGGGAACAGAACAAAAACCGGAAAGAAGTAAACACAAATGTAAACAAACAGAAAAGGAGGGAACATGACACACGGAGATGAGTGAAAATGAGAGAATGCAGACGGGTGAAGTGAGGTTGAATTTCAGTGAAAATGAAAGTGGGAAGCGAGCCAAATGAAAGTGAAAACGAAAATGAATGAAAATGGAGACGGAAAGAGAAACGAAAATGAATGAAAATGGAGACGGAAGGAGAAACGAAAATGAATGAAAATGGAAATGGAGAAAAGAGGGAAATGGGAGTGGAAATGGAAATGAGCCCCTCCCCCCCCCCCCCCGCGCCGACCAGCATCCGTGCAGCGGCGTCCTTCATCTCTAAGCGCGGACTTTGATGGCTTCTTAGGATCGGTTTCCTTTAGCTTACGACGCCCGCGCGCCCAACGGCTCGTTCCGGAGTGCTTCGCGCCCACTAAATATTTCTCCCGAGCGACGGTCACCGCGCCGGCCGCTGAAAAAGCCTTCTTTTCTCCCTCGCGAAATCCCCTCTCGCGCCCTCCCTTTCTTCTCCCCTCCTTCCTCTCCTCCCCTGTTTCCCTCTCTTCCTTCTCCCCTCCTCCCTTCACCCTCCTCCTCCTTCCTTCCTCCCCGTCCCTCTCCTTTTTCCCTTTCTTCCTCCTCTGATCCCGAGCCAGGCAGGCCTTGTTCGATAAATCAAAGCGTTCACAGAATCCCGCTTTTCACGGCGGCGAAACGGCGATAAAATTCCATGGCTGAACACGGCGCCGCGACTGTAAAATCCACCATTGTCCCGACATTGTTGGCGGACGCAAGATGAGTTACGGCCGCGGCAGCCCAGGATATCTTACGGCCGCGCTCGTGTCGCCCGCGCCCTTGAGTACACCGACGGGTTTTACGTGGGTGACGGAGCCGCTTTTTGGAGGCAGGCGAAGGCCAGAGGGCCGCGCGGGTGACGGAGGGCTGGAACGGCCATTAAAGTCGGGCCGAAGTCTACTAGAAAAAGCCATATAAGAAGGGAAAGTCACCTCCCAAAATGGCTGCCGATCTCGTGCCGTCTTGAGGGGAGGCCGAGGGGGCGGGGAGGAGGAGGAGGGAGAGGGAGAGGGAGAAGAAGAGCGAGACGAAGGAGGAGAGAGAGAAGGTGGAGAGAGAGAGAAGCGAGGAGGAGGAGGAGAGGAGGAAGGAGAGGAGAGGAGAGAGAGAGAGAGAGAGAGAGAGAGAGAGAGAGAGAGAGAGAGAGAGAGAGAGAGAGAGAGAGAGAGAGAGAGAGAGAGAGAGAGAGAGAGAGAGAGAGAGAGAGAGAGAGAGAGAGAGAGAGAGAGAGAGAGAGAGAGAGAGAGAGAGAGAGAGAGAGAGAGAGAGAGAGAGAGAGAGAGAAGAGAGAGAGAGAGTGAGAGAGAGAGAGAGAGAAAGAGAAAGAGAGAGAAAGAAGAAAGAGAGAGAGAGAGAGAGAGAGAGAGAGAGAGAGAGAGAGAGAGAGAGAGAGAGAGAGAGAGAGAGAGAGAGAGAGAGAGAGAGAGAGAGAGAGAGAGAGACTTGACGAAGAGAAGGGCGAGATCCTCGGGCAGGACGTCCCCCTCGGCCCGACCCGGCCGAGGAGCGCCGTCGGGTCCTTCCCTCGGGTCCTTCCCTCGGGCGCGCGGCCTCGCGGCTTCCCGCTCCCGAAGGCGAAGGCTGCGAGGCGGACGCATTTCATGGGGAATTTCAGCGCCGTCTCGGAGCAGATTCCGCCCTAATGTAAACTTTCTCCGCGCGATCCGTGCGTAGTGCGATGACTTCCAAGCAAACTTGCTGACTTAACAGCCCCGGAGACGAACTTGTGGCCGGTGATTCCCTCGACTTTATGGCTAAACTTGGCTCAGGTTCCCAGGCCGGATCTCTCTCCCTCTCTCCTCTTTACTCTCTCTCTCTCTCCCCTTTCTTCCCCGCTCGTCACACTCGCAAGAACAGCCGAGAATCCCCGAAGATGGCGCGGATCTCGCGTGATTAAATCGTGTCGGCGCGGTTCTGTGGATACGTTTGAGACGCAGCCGTGCGTGTCGCCGAAAGTGGATACGTTCTAGACGCGGTTCCAAGCCCGGGAATCGTATCCAACCTGATTCCTTACATCAGGAATGACTCACGGCGACAGGATGCCCCGAGAATGAGGGTGATGCATGAGGATAATAAAGATGAGGATAATAGTAAGTGAATAATGCATGTGATGGATGGAGATTTACACAGATCCGCGGGAGCCTCGGCGGTGGCCGGAGGGACGTCGGCGCCAGCGAGCCTGAACGTGGCGGGGTGGATGGCTTGGATGGCTTGGATGAGCCGCCGGTGTGCGTGGGTGGATGGATGGATGGCATGGGGGGGAGGGAAGGGAGGGGGGCGCTTCGAAGGGGGGGGGGGGGGTGCTTACCTTGATGGAACTGGGACGCGGTTGTGTCAAGGACCGAAGGAGCGGCGAGCACGGGCTTCACGTCTTGCATGGTGATGGGTGTGAGAGGTGTCAGTCCACCTGCGCTACCTGTAGGAGGCCAACCACACAGTTATTTTCTGGAGTGTCTCTCTCTCTCTTTCTTTAACCTTCTATTCTTCTTTCTTGTCAAACAGGAGGGGACAGAACGGAAAAAAATAATCTAGTTTCTGAGACTTTTTTTCTGCTCTTTCGCCCTCCTTTTCTTCACTTATGAAACAACATTCTAGCTTTTCTATCTTTGGCTTTTCTCTCTTTCTTCTGTCTTTTCAACGAACTACGGACATCCCCATCACCATGAACCCACAAGAGATGACGTGGACCCGCCGACGCCGTCTTCGAAGAGGGAGGGAGGGAAGGGGAGGAAAGGGGGGGAAAGGGTGGGAGGGAAGGGGAGGAAGGGGAGGAAAGGGGAGGGAAAGGGTGGGGGAAGGGGAGGGAAAGGGAAAAGGAGGGAAGGGGAGGAAAGGGAAGGGAAGGGAGGGGGGAGGGAGGGAAGGGGAGGGAGCGAGAGGGAGGAAGGGAATGAAGGGACGAGAGGTTAGAGATGAAGAAAGCAGGAGGATGAGAATCAGAAAAAAATAGGAAGGAAACGAAAGAACTCGCAAGAACGAAGATTTCACCCAAAAGTTGTGACAAAAAAGCAGAGAGAAGAGAAGGAACCAAGGAGGAAGACGAGGAAGATCAACCGAAAGGAGGGGAGAAGAGACAAGGTCCCGAGGCAAGACTTACCGAGCGAAGTGGCGAGAGGAGGCGAGTAGACCTGGTTGGTGTTGGACTGCGTCATGGCCATCGTCTCGTAGAGGGCGTCCGTGGAGGCGGAGGCGGCGGACACCGACGGGTAGCTGGCCGGGTGGTCCACGAACGACTGCACGCTGCTGGAGGGGAGGGGGGGGGGGTTAGCGTCGAATTGGTGCAGGGCAGAACGCGCTTACACCACACACGCAAGCACACACACAAACATACAAATATTTATTCAACACGAACACAAACAGGTAAATCATCCATGTCAAAAGGGAAAACCCAAAATGAAATAATGCTGATAATAAAGCACACAAACATAAGAACAGAGGCTCTGCTTGTGCGTCGCTCGACCTACCTGTAGGGGGAGGCGGCGCCCCCCGTGACTCCGCCGCCGAGGTCGGGCAGCAACGTCTTGGTGGCGTCTTCGGTCTTGAGGGTCGGCCAGGCTTGCTTCGACCATAACATCTGCCGGAGAGAGAGGCGGTGAGAAGCGGGATTGATAAAGGGGGAATGGCAACGCTAGAATAGAGACGGCTACTTACAGGAATGAATTCAGATAAAAGGGATAAAGATAGAATAACAAATATAATGTTTAGTAATGATTCTAACGATGCTGTCTGTCAGGGCCGGCGCCCTGGGGCGCTGACACGCCTCTGCACTCTTCGGACACGGGCGCGACTCCGCTCCCGCGCGAACGAGGCCGACCGTCGCCGAGGCCGCGAGTCGCGAGGTAGACTCCAGCCGCCGTTCCTTCCCTTCGCCTTCGGGCGGCGTCCGCGCGCTCCTGCGGCCGCGACGACGCTGCCGACCGCCGCCGCGTTGCCGCAGGACGCGGAGGAGCCCTTCGTTTTTCGCCGCGTCCGCCTCGACTCGCTCCAATATCCAATTTATATTCATCGCGGCATTAGCGCGCGACCGGGGCGTGACGGCCGCCTTCTCGGCTCTCCCCCTCCCCACATGGTGCTGGGGGGGGGGGTATTAAATGCGGTAGTTCAGTCGCGTGTTTGCATAAGAGCGGCAATGTTGCAGTCCCCGTCACGGAGCGCTGTCCTCCGGTTGCAAGGCCGGCGTTGCAAAGTATCAAGCTGCCAACTGGAACGGGGCACGGGGCCGGCACGGAGCGCGGGGCGGCCTCCTGCGCCTCCGGCCCGTCTCGTCACCGCCGTCGGCTCCCGTGTCCGGCTCGGGGGCGTCGCTCATGCATACGCATGACCGCGCGGCCGCCCGCGCTCGAGCACACGCAAGGGCCGCCGCAGCAGGACGTCCGAGCGGCGTCCCCGGCCGCGCCTTCCTCTGCCGCCAATCGCGTCTTCCGCAAATGATTAATTTTCCGGTCGTTTCTCCTTCCACTCGTTGGCTGATTCTCCGCTCGAACAATGCTGGCCGTGGGGAGGGGGGGGGGCGCAGAGGCTAAGGAAGAACTGCGGCCTGAGGGGAGAGAGGAGTGCCAGGAGGGGGGGGGGCACGGGCGTGACACAGACGCGTATCCTTCGTGGTCCGAGTGGCGCCTTCGCGAATCGAGCCGCTCCTTCGGCGATCGAAAGGAATGGAGCCTCTCCCCCCCCTCCCCCTCCCCCCTCGGCTCGCGTGACGGCCGTCCGATTATCCCGACGATGACGACGACGATGATGGCCGAGAGCACCGGCATGGGCGTGCGGGCGGGCGTCGGTTGGTGTATTTACCCGCCACTCTTACATCACAAAAGTCATTACTAGGCATTGATTCCGTAAGAGGGGAGGGGCGGGAGGCGGGGGGTGGGGAGGGGGGAGATCGTGCAAAATGGGTGGGTGTAGCTGATGGCCAAGTGAGTGATGGGCGTGACAACAGGTCGAAAGCGCGGGCGAGGTGTCATTTGGCCGTGGGCGTGTCCGAGCGCCGTGCGGGAGAGCGCGCGAGCTCGCCCAGATCGGTAAGGTAAACAAGGTCCTGCTAAGTACCACTTTAATATTTAAACTTCCAAAAAGCAAGACGCGGCGAGAAGAGGAAGGAGAAAAAGAAGGAAAAAAAATCACAGATCGTATCGACGAAATCATGGAAGAATTTTGCTTTTATTAGACTAAGGTTGTTTCTGCGGAATTCCATCCGGGTTCTTTCGTTATTCCTTCTGGCACGCGAGGAGGAGAGAGAGAGAGAGAGAGAGAGAGAGAGAGAGAGAGAGAGAGAGAGAGAGAGAGAGAGAGAGAGAGAGGAGAGAGAGAGAGAGAGAGAGAGAGAGAGAAGAGAGAAGAAAGAGAAAGAGAGAGAGATTTGAAATAGAGAAAGTGAGAAAGATAAACAGAGATAGATAGATAGTAGATAGAGAGAGAGAGAGATAAAGAAAGAGAAAGAGAGTGAGAGAGAGAGAGAGAGAAGGAGCTGTCTGCTGGGGAAGGAGAGACACAAAGTGGACGCTGAAATGCACAGTATCGACACAGCATCGACACTCGTATTGTGTCACTGTCGCGGAGGGGGGGGGGGTCCCGTCCAGGCTTAAGCCCCAACTCAAAAATGCGAAAAAAGGACAAAAAGCCAATAAATAGCTGAACTCGGAGACGAATATAATGGAAAAACGATAAAAAGGACCGCCAATGGCCAAGGACGCCCCTAGAAGTAAGAGAACAGGGGGGGGGGGGGGCTATGACGGGGACATCTACACGCTGGGAAATGGAAGGGGAACAGGCGATACGGAGGCAAAGGTGGAGGAAAGGGAAGAGAAAAGAAGAGAGAGAAGAGGAGGAGAAAGAGGAGGGAAAGGAGACAGAAGAGGAGAAGGAGGAGGGAAAGGAGACAGACGAGGAGAAATAGGAAGGGGATCGAAGAGAACGAGGGAGGCATGGCAGGGGAAGGAAAGGAGAAGTAGAAGAAAAAGGAAGAGAGAAAGGGAATAAAGGCAGTATGGAAAGAAGAGGGAGGAAGAAAAGGGTAAATAGCAAGGGAATCGAGAAGGCGGAGAATGGGAAAGTGAAAGAAGGAAAGGGATAAAAAACGAAAGCGGCGAAGCAGAGGGAGAAAAAAAAAACAGGAAAGGGAAGAGCGAGAAAGAAAACGCGAAACAGAGAGAAAGAAAACGCAAAAGAACCGAAATAAAGGCGGAGCAATCATGGCAGCGGAGGAAGAGAAGGGAAGGGAAGGGAAGGGTTGGGACGGACGGAGGGAGCGAGGGGCGGGGAAGCGGGGAGGAGGGACAGACGAAAGAGGGGAGAGGGGCGGAGGGGAGGGGGGGGGATGTGTGACTGCACGTCGTCCCCGGCCGGCACCATGACTGCCATAAACCAAAATGTCTGCGCCATAACTCCGGGAGACTGCGATCCCGACGCAAATAAAAGGCGAAGGAGGAACCGCCCGAAGACAAATAAAAGGGGCCGTAACTCGCTCATAAATCAGCTGCCCCAACAAATTGAGATTGGCACGGCGCCTCTCGGAATTTCAAAGCAGGTAATAAGGCCAGTGATTGGCTACTTCACGTAACCAAGAATATGATCCCAGGCTTTGATTGGCTGCCGTTGACCGCCGGGGGAGGGGGCGGGGGCAGGGCGAGGAGGGGGGAGGGGGGCTTTCATATCGTGAATTGACCAATAAGATTACAAATGACCTCCAGGGAATGGTAGTTATGAAAGATATAGACTGCTTTGTTTGGGTGATTTGGAGCACCAAGGTGTAATAAATCTGTTTTATTGCTCAATTTTGCTGTAAGACATCGGAGCTTCCTCCATTTTCTTCGAGATTGTGGAATACGATCCCTTTGTCTTCAGCTGCCTCACGAAAAGGGAGCAAGCGGAGGGAGAGGAGAGATAGATAGGAGAAGAGGAAAGGGGGAAGAAGAAGAAAGGGGAGAAGAGGAGGAAGAAGAGGACTTGAAATCCAGGAAGAGGAGAAGGAAGGAGAAGGGGAGGATGAATAGATGGAATAAGAAGTGGGTTAGAATGGAGGAAAAGGTGGAGGGATAGGAAAGGAGGAGGAAGAGGAAAGAGAATAGCGAAGAAGTGAAGAGAAGGACAAGCAACTAAATACAAGAATAAACGAAATCAAAAAGGAGAGAATATATGGCAGAAACTAGGAGAAAAAAACTAAAAGACAAGAAAAAGGGAAAAAAGGAGAGAAACAGAGAGAAGATAGGAGATAGAAAGGAGAGAGAAGGGGGAGGGGAGGAGGAGGAGGAGAGGAGGAGGAGGGAGGAGGGGGTCAGTAAGGAAATACGTTTTCTGTTTGTCTTATAGAAAACAAATTATCCTCATTCACATTCGACAAGTTAAGAGGTCTCAGGGGCACAGTTCTTGCATGTATAACACCTTCGAGTACTGGCCTGCGAGAGATGGATTCGGGTGGGGGGGGGGAGGTAGAAGGAGAGATAAGAGGAAGAAGAAGATGAATTGATAGAAAGTGAGGGGAGGAGGGGGAGGAGGAGGAATAAGGTGGAAGGAATGAGGATGATAGCAAAGCAGGAAAGAGGGGGAGGGGGGAAGAGGATGAAGAAGAAAGAGGGGAAAGAGGAGGAGGAGGAGAAGAAGAAGAAGGAGGAGGAGGATGAGGAGGAGGCGGAAGAGGAAGAGGAGGAAGCAGAGGAGGAGGAGGAGGAGGAGAAGGAGGGAGAGGAGGAGGAGGAGGAGGAGAAGAGAAAAAGACGAAGGAGAAGAAGAAGGAGGATGAGGTCCCTCGCCTTGCTCTCCCTTGTGCACCATCGCCCCCTCATAATTCCTCCGATGAATAATATCTTCTTCGTCAAACTGGTAATGCATCGGCCCCCCCCCCCCCCCCCGTCTCCCTTCCACTCTTTCGTTCCGGCAAATGGCTCGAGGCAGATCTATCGCAATCAGGAGACATCCCGGGTTTTATAATAATCATCCCTTCCTTTTAGTCAGCTGACCCGATAGCGCGGGTTTCTGAACAGGGAATGAGCAATATTAATGACGATTATAGTATTAGTAACAGTGATAGAGATACTACTCGTACTACTACTACTTGTAATAATTATGATGATAATCATGATATTGATAATGATGATAAAAAAGATAATAGTAATACCAATATGATCAACAACAGATAATGAAAATGATACAGTATTTGTTTTTGTTCCAGATATCTCTGTATTATCATCTTCATCACTTATCGCTATCATCCTCCTCCTCCTCCTCCTCATCATCATCATCATCATTATCCTCATCATCATCATCATCATCTCTCTGTGCGACTTACATTAGTGTAAAGCGGGTCTGTGTTGTACTGCGTTCTCTGGCGCTTCGGGTCGTCGTCCGGGTGGCCAATCATATCGCGAGGTTCATCTGGCGGAGGAAAATACACGGTTATGATTGGGCGGAAAGAATGCAAAGCAAGATGCTGTAAATAAACAGGGATCAGGTAACTGCAATATGAAATACAGAATAACGAAGCCAATAATGATCACGGTGATAATAACAAGATTATTACTGATGTCAAAGAAGAGAAGGCGAAGAAGACTGGAATATCGGCGAGAGGTGCTACTTGACTTCTTCAAAACAATAATAACACAAAAAAGGAAGATGTCAGGCGACAGTGAATACAAGATCACACCAAAGAAAAAACAAAACAAGATGAAAAATAAGAGAAAGACAAAAGACGAGCGCGACCCGCGTTCCGAGGGTAGGCCTACATGGCCACGCGCGATCGAGAGTTCATATGGACTGACTCACTCAACGCGACAGAAGCAGAGCCATTTTAAACCGTAATAATTCATCTTGTACAATATAATCAGTTTAATCCCCTCCCCCCCCTCTCCCCTACTTCCTCCCCTCTTCCCTTCTTCCTCCCCTCTCCTCCCTCTTCCTCCCTTCCCCCAACTCTTGGGTTTCCTTAATGGCTTTTGATGGAGCGGCAGTTATTTTTTTTTTTTTATTTTTTGTTGTGTGTGTTGGGGAGAGAGAGCGGCCGCGTGCCAGTCATCAGATTATCAAGGGCGATTTTTATTGACTTTAATATGTGTAATACGACCAAAGGGAATTGCTGCGGTTGCCCCCCCCTCTCTCTCTCTCTCTCTCTCTCTCTCTCTCTCTCTCTCTCTCTCTCTCTCTCTCTCTCTCTCTCTCTTCTCTCTCTCTCTCTTTATCTATCTATCTATCGATCTCATTCCTCCATTTTCTTCCCGACTCGAAATCCCAGCGATTTATTTTCTAAATAACAATCCGTCATTCTAATCCGGATTACAAGAAATCCGAGAATTAGTGAACGCGGAGAGAGGAAGCGGCAAAAGAAGAAGAAGAAGAAGAAGAAGAAGAAGAAGAGAAGAAGAGAAGAGAGAGCGAAGAGAATCAGATGCAAAGCCGAAGGAAGACATGGTAAACGAGAGACAGAGGAGAGAAGAGAGAAAGGATGAGTTTGAATGGGAAGAGGTGGGAGGGAGGGGGGGGCGCCCCTAATCAAAATAATAATCATAATATAATCATCCCACAATGGCGGGCGAGATTAGAAACAGAGGCGGCCGCTGAATGTCACAGCGCCCCTCGGGAGGCGGCCACAAAGCAAGCCAGAAAATGGAGGGGCTCTTTCTATTAGATTACGGCTCGCCCTCACCCTTCTCCCCTTCCCCTGCACCCTTTGCGCCGCCCCTCCCTGGCACCCTTCTCCGCAGGCACCCTTCTCCGGCACCCTCCTCGGACGCCCTTCCTCGGGCCGCCCTTCCCCGCCGCCCTCCGCAGGCTCGGCGGCCCCCTGCGCCCACCCTTTCCCCTGCCGCCCTTAGTTGGCACCCTTACCAGCCACCCTTTCTGAGTGCCATTAGGGAGCTGCCACAGATTTACTTTTTCCCCTTCTCCTTCCCTTCTCGCTGGCTTCGCTTTCTCACCCTTTTCTTTCTTCTGGTTTTCCTTCTGCTTCTCTCATTCTGTTGCGTTTGATATTTGAATCTTATTTGTTTTACTCAAGTACATCCGGAAACTTAAAGAAAAAGAGCGAATAACAGCAACATCAAGGTAAAATATTGAAAAAAGGACTTGTACCAGTTCCTGAAGGTTGACCCAAGGACGAGAATGTGGAATGGAGGACTCTACTTCCCCCCCCCCCTCCTCTCTCCCTCCCCTCCTACCCT
Source organism: Penaeus vannamei (assembly GCF_003789085.1). Taxonomy (NCBI): domain Eukaryota; kingdom Metazoa; phylum Arthropoda; class Malacostraca; order Decapoda; family Penaeidae; genus Penaeus; species Penaeus vannamei. The sequence continues at coordinate 897,763 of NW_020869420.1, read as the reverse complement.
TCCCCTCCCCCTCCGTCTCCCTCTCCCTCCTCCCCTTCCCCCCTTTCCCCACTTTCTCCCCCTTCCCCCTCCGTCTCCCTCTCCCTCTCTTCTTCCCCTCCCCCTCTCTCCCCCCCCCCCTACTTTCTGCTCACCCCCTCTCCCGTTCCCTCCTTCTCCCTTTCCCCTCCCTCTCCCTCCCCCTCTCCTCCCCGCCCACCCAAAGATACGTGCTACTGATCTCAGCCATTTCTCTTGGGGCGCGCTCTGGAAAAGGAAGCATCCTCCAGGAGGTCTTGGGGCGGGAGGGAAGGAGGAGGAAGGAGGAAGGAGGAGGAGGAAGGAGGAGGAGGAGGAAGGAGAAGGGAAAAAGGAGGAAGGGAGGAGGGGGGAGGGAGAGAGGTATAAAGATTGTAGGGTTAAAAGAGGGAGGAGGGATGGAAAGGAGGGAAGATGTAGGTTGTAAAGGGATTAAAGAGTTCGGGAAGGAGGAGAGAGCGAAGGGAGAGAAGGAAAGAGCTGAGGGAGGGAAGAGGAAAAGGAGAGAGTGAATAAAGCCAAGAAATAGGGAAGGAGGGCAGTAAGGATAGTGAAAAAAAGCGTGAGTGAGCGAGTGACGAAGTGCGTGCGTGAGTGAGTGAGTGAGTGAGTGAATGAGTGAGAGAGTGAGTGAGAGAGTGAGTGAGCGAGTGACGAAGTGAGCGAGTGACGATGTGAGTGAGAGTGAGTGAGTGAGAGAGTGAGTGAGCGAGTGACGAAGTGACGAGTGACGATGTGAGTGAGAGAGTGAGTGAGAGAGTGAGTGAGCGAGTGACGAAGTGAGCGAGTGACGATGTGAGTGAGTGAGTGATGAGTGAGTGAGTGAGTGAGTGAGCGAGAGAGTGAGTGAGCGAGCGAGTGCCAGAGTGAGCGAGAGGGCACGGCGCTGGCTCCAAGAGGGCGCCCGCCCGTCCCCCAGAGGGCTGCCAACTCGCTACTCTGGCTCGCTCGCTCGCCCGGGGGACAGAGCCAAGAATCCTGCGGGGGGATCCTTAGGGGGGGGGGGGAAGGGAGGGGGGGGCGAAGGGCGAGGAACAGAAGACGAAGAAAGATGGAATAATACGAGGAACAAAACTATGAGGGAGACGAAGAACAAGACGAAAAAATGAGGATTAGGAAGAGGAGGAAGGAAAGGAAAACAAGGTGAAGATGAAGAAAAATAAAAGAGAAAACCAAAGATGGAAAGAGAAGAACGGCAAGAGAGAAGGATAATCAATTCCCTTTGATAATTAACTGGAAGGATATGATCTAATTCTAAAAGATATTAAAAAAAAAGTTTCCGACAACTTTCGAGGCAGAAAGATGAGAGAGAAAAAAAAAGTTACAGAAGACCTTTTACAAAAAAAAAAAAAAAAAAAAAAAGATCATAATAAAACCAAAGTAGACCACAAAGGAAAAGAAACGGGAGATAATGAAAAAGAAAAAAAAATAGCTGTTGAACTTCCTTCGCGTTTGGGACACAAAACAGAAATAGAAAAGAGAAATCAAAAGGAAAAGCTAAAGAAAGTCGAGAAGAATGATAGTAATAATATTGATGGTGATAATATTCATAGTAACAGTAATGATGGTACTAACAATAATAATAATAATAATAATAATAATAATAATAATAATGACCATGATAAACAATATCAATAACAATTTCAACAGAAAAAAATTAAACTCGCAATAAGGGACTATATGGACCCCCCCCCCCCCCCCCGACGCAACATGGAGTTTAAACACGAAATGAAGGCGACGATGGAGTTGGAGTAGGGGGTAGGAGGGGAGAGGGGAGGGAGAGGGGGGAGAGGGGGGCGGGCTAATGGAATATCGGTGCATTGATTGCGTTACATAATAATTTTTCAGACCATTACTGACCGATCACTCTCACTCTTTTGCTCTCTCTCTCTCTCTCTCTCTATTTCTCGCTCTCTCTCTTTCGCTGTATTTCTCTCTCACTCTTTCTCTCTCTCCCTCGCTTTCACTCCCTCTTTCTCCTCCTCTCTTCCCACGCCTTCGCCTCTCGACAACCCCAAGTTCCCCTCATTCTCGCTGTCCTCTTCCCCATCATCCCCCTCCTTCCTCCCCTCCCCCTCCCCCCCTCCCTTGCTGACATAGGGCTCATATTGTCAAGAAACATATTGTGCGCCGTTCCGATGGCTGCGTCGCCTCAATGCGCCGCCTCAACAGTGACATCTATCGGCGGGGGACGGAACTCCGAGAAACAATGAACATGGAAGGGCACGCGGGCATAAATAGAAATCCAAATGTTTCCCCAACAATCAGGAGGGGGGACTCTGTTCGTATGTCTCTCTCTCTCCCTCTCTCCCTCTCTCTCTCTCTCTCTCTCTCTCTCTCTCTCTCTCTCCTCTCTTCTCTCTCCGTCTCTCTATCTTTCTATATTTCTTTCTCTTTCGCTTGTATAGTTCTCTCTCTCTCTCTCTGTCTCATCTCATCTTTCTCTCACTTTCGCGTGTTAATCTCTCTCTCTCTCTCTCTCTCTCTCTCTCTCTGTCTCATCTCCTCTTTCTCTCACTTTCGCGTGTTAATCTCTCTCTCTCTCTCTCTCTCTCTTTCGCTTTCCCTCATTCTAACCACTTTAACCTCCCTCTCTCGCTTTCTCTTCCTAATGTATCACACAATTTTGATGAATGCCATCCTATTACACAATGTACCAGACGATAAGCGAAGGATAATAGGAAGCTTAATAGTCGAATTTCTGTTTGATGAATGACCGAATCTCAAATTACTTTTTTATTTCTTTTCCGTATTTTTTTCGCGGATTTTATAAACCTCTTTTTCCCTCGACGGGGCGATAAATCCTCTGAATTGGTTGTTTTTTTTCTCTTATGTACCTTTGATTTATCTAACTTTTATCTATTCCTTTTATTTTTTATTTGCTGGACTGTATTTATTTTTATTTTTTTATTGCTGGACTGTGTTTGACTCGGTTTCCCTTCGCCTCTTTATACCTGGACTCACTTCGTTTTGTTTTGCTGACTCTTCCTCGGATTCACTTCGATCTCCTCTCGGCTTGACTCACTTTCCCTCTCCTCTCCTTTATTCCCTTTATTCGCTTCCTCTTTCAGCCGCGCGCCGCCCGTGAATGCAATCGATCGGGAACAAAATGTAACAGTAACAGAAGCACTCAAGGAGCACACGCGCTCTATTAAGGTCGATTATGACGCGCTATAACGGCTCAAATAGACTCTTACTGACTCTTACTGTCGCAGGGAGGGAATGCGCTGGGAACGATCCCTATAATGTGCGCACACACACACACACACACACACACACACACACACACACACACACGCACGCACACACAAACACACACTCATTAAGTGCATGTAAGTATATATATACACAACCGCATGCCCTGTCTCTGTCAGCGTCTCTCTCAATATATATTTACACAAACAGACAAGTAGATATATAGATAGAGAGATAAGACATATGACGCCCACCTGCCGACCCACGTCAATAGCGATGGGCGTGTGTTGAGGGGAGTGGGCGGTGGGTGTGTGAGTGGGGGGGGGGGGGCATGGCACGTGATGGGAAGAGGGCAAAAGCTGCTGATGAAGAGGGGGAAAGGGAGAAGGGGGGGGGGGTAGAAGGCAGGTCAAAGGACAAGGGGAAAAGAGAAGAGATATAGAGAGAAAGAGGGAAAGAGAATAGGAAGTGTTTACGTCAGTCCTGAGGGGGGAGGAGATACCCATCCCCCCCCTTCCCCCCTCCCGCCGTCCTGCCTGAGTAGGTACAGCTGCCTGCTCCTTCCGTCCAGCCAGACTCCTTGTGTATGCTCTTTGTAGCCTCCCCCCCCCCCCGTCCCTTCCCGTCCCCGCCTCGCCGTCAGCCGTCGCCGTCAGCCGTCAGCCCCCGAGCCCCCGAGCCGCCGCTGACACTCTCTCCGTGTCGCCAAAAGTCGCCCCGAGCCAGACGCTGGCCCCGAGGTCGCCTTCCGGAGCCGCAAAACACGCGGCTTTCTTCCAGTAATTAAGGCGGCCGCGACGCGCTCCTTCGGCGCTCCTTCGCCCTTCTTGCCTCCGCCTCCGCCTCCTCCCCCTCTCTTTTTCATTCCATCTCTCCCTCCTCCTTCACCTCTCCTGGTCTCTTTTTTTCTTGCTCTCTCCTTCGCCCTTCGCCCCTTCTTGCAGAGAATCCTTCTTTTCCTTTCCCTCCCTTCTCCCTCTCCTTTCTCTCTCTCTCTCTCTTTCTCCCTCCCTCTCTCGCTTAATTTTCCTTCATCTCTCCCTCTCCCCTTTTCTTTTTCACCCTCTCCTTCATCTCCTCATCTCCCAAGGACTCGTGAGCCAGCAGCATCCACCGGCAAACCTCCGCTGGATGGAGATGCCGACCAGATAAGGGGAGTTTGATGGCTCTGGGAAGGAGTGACGAGGGGGGGGGGAGGAGGAAGGGGAGGAAGTGGGGAAGGAGGAGGAGGGAGAGGAGAAGGGGGCAGAGGAAGAGGAAAAAGAAGGAATGAAGGGGGAAGGACAAGGAGAAGGGAGAAGGAGGAGGAGGAGGGGGGAAGAGGGGAAGGGGAAGGGGGGAGAGGGGAAGGGGAAAGCCGTACTCAGGATTTAACTGACAAAAGGCCAGGGAGCGAGCGGGCGTCGGCGAAGGCGGGCTTTCGGAAGAGTCTCGTGTCCTGCGGCTCCCTTTGTACTTCGCCTTCCTGGCCGCGGCTCCTGCGAGGCGCTCCGAGGCGCGCGCTTTTAGTACATGGCGGATGTCCAGCCGCAGTGGTGGCTGCTTACTTATTTGCGCATCTGTCTACTTATATAGAGTGTAAGTATATTTATATCTATATATTCTATATATATATATATATATATATATATATATATATATATATATATATATATATATATATATATATATGCACACACTCATATATGTGCGCGCGCGCGTGTAACAGCACAGAGCCCGAGGACATCTCCACGAGGCCGTTTTTTGAAGTCGTTCGCGAGGAAATTCCTTCGTGAAAATCCTGCAGGATGAAAAACGGGTTGATCTAATCTTCCTTTACGGCCCGCCTTTCCTTCATCTCATCTGATAAATCTCGTAAAAAAAAGATATAAAAAATGTCGAAGAAACTTAGATTGCTTCCCTTTTACATGAAAATTTGATTTCGGGGAAATATTTTGGTCTCATCATAAGACCCTTTGAAAAAGTTCTAAGACCAATTCACAGGCATTATACACATACACGCATTCTATACACAACAGGAATGGAAGAACACAATATAATCCATTTCTCTTTCTCTCCTCCTCCTTTCCCTCTTCCTTCTTTTTCGTCTGGCTTTTCAGTTTTTTCGCTTTACTCTGCCCTTTCTTCTTCAATTTTCTTATTTATTCGCCTTTCCTCCCACTTCATTTATTTCTTCTTCTTGACCCATTTCCTCCTTTTCTTCTTCTATTTCCCTCCTTCTCTCTCGCCGTTTCCCTCGCAGGCCTACTCGTTTTTATTATTAAGATTTGATCAGTTCTGCCCCGTTTCTTTCCCTCTTTCTTCATCTCTCCTTCCTCCTCTTCCCTCCCTCTTTCTCCAAGATCCTACTTCCTCTGGACCTTGTCCCCTCTTCCCTTCCCCCTCCTCTTCCATAATCCTTCTTCCTCTCTCCTTCTCTCCCTTTATCTCCTTCCTCCATCCTGCTTAGCCCTATCCCTCTCTCTCAGTCCTTTCTACCTCCTTTCCTGTCCTTCCCTCACTATCTCTCTCCTTCCCTCCCTATCCCTCCCTTCTTCCCTGTCCTTCCCCCACTTCCCTCCCTCCCTCCCTATCCATATCCTCCTCACCTTCCCTCCCTATCCCTCCCTCTTCCCTGTCCTTCCCACTTCCCTCCCTCCCTCCCTATCCATATCCTCCTCACCTTCCCTCCGCCCCTCCCTCCCTCATAGCTAGGTAGAGGCAACAGCCGCTCCCTCTCCATTATCAGGGAAGAGTTGCAGTGCCAGCCTCTAATGGCGGAGGGAGCGATCTCGATTAAGCGTCACAGGGCCACCGGGTTCAAGGGGAGGGGGCCGCAGGGGAGGGGAGGGGAGGGGAGGAGGGAAGGGAATAGGAAGGGAAGGGGAGAAGGGAAAGGAAGGGGAGAAGGGAAGGGAAGGAAGGGAAAGGAAGGGGAAAAGGAGGGGGAAAGGAAGGGGAAAGGGATGAGGGGAAAGGAAGGGAGAAGGAAAGAAAATAGAAAGGGGGTGGAGAGAGCGGAGGGAGTGGAATGAAACTCTAAAAATAAAAGAAGAGAAGGAGAGCGGCAAAGGAGAAGGGAGAAAGAAGGAAGGGAAAGGGAAAGAGAGAAGTGGAGGAGAGTGGGCGATGGGATTCTTAGTCCTTCATCATCGAGTCCCTAAGACAGAGGAGGAGGAGGAGGAGGAGGAGGAGGAGGAGGAGGAGGAGGAGGAGGGGGATGATAATAAAAAAAATAATGATAATGATACTGATGAAGGTGGGGATGAAAAAAAAAATCCGAGAAAAATAAAGACAAAAAGAAAGTGAAACTTCTATCCAAAAAGCAATGACGAAGACCCAAGAAAAGCGAAAGAAAACAAGGCAAAAGAAGAGAAAGGAGAGCGGGGAAGTAAGACATAAGAATGGAGAGGAAGGGGAAAGACAGCGAAGGGAAAAGGAGGAAGAGGAAAAGGAGGAGGAAGAATAATAAGAGGGGGGGAGGGGGAAAGGACCAGCAGGACCATGAGTAGGGGAGGGAAGGGGAGGGGAGAGGGCAGGAGAGGCAGGAGGGAGGAGAGGGAAGTGGCAGAGGTCGCGAGAATAAGAGGAAATAAAGGAGGTCCATTCGAAGAGCTCCGGAAGACACTCGGAGGGGAGGCCGGCCAGGGAGGACGAGTGCTGACGCGGCTGACGTCTACATCTTTCCAGGCTGACGACTTCATCTGGAGCGCCGGCCCTTCCTCTCTCTCCTCCGCCCACCCGGGGCTGTCGTGCTGTCGCCCCGCCCGCAGCGCCCCCGCCCTCGCCGGCGACGCGTGCTTGCGAAGGGCGGCGAGGGCGTGCGAGGACACGCAAGCCTCGGCCGCCCTCGCCTTCGCGGCTCAACTTTTCCTTTTTTCTTTTTTTTTTTTTTTTTTTTTTTTTGAAGAGATATGCATCTCTGTCGTACCGTCATTTTTCGTGTCATTATGCCAGTATGACAATTATTATCATTATTTCTTTTATCATCAACTCTTTCTCTTTTTACTGACACAGGGGGAGGGGGAGGGGGAGGTAATCCGACCCCCCCCCCCTCCCCTCCCCCCTCCGCTCGCATGGCACGGATCCAACCGATACTGACCATCATCACCTCGGAAGCTTCCAGAAAAAAAGGATGGATGGATGGGGAGAGAGAGAGAGAGAGAGAGAGAGAGAGAGAGAGAGAGAAGAGAAGAGAGAGAGAGAGAGAGAGAGAGAGAGAGAGAAGAGAGAGAGAGAGAGACATTGATAAGGACAGACAGAGAGAAGCTACTAAAAGCCTCGACAGATACCCATCGATCATTAATTCCTTAAGAGTTCTATCTCTCTCTCTTCTATTCTTTCTCTCCTTCCCTCTCTCTGTCTCTCTTTCAGTCTATCTATCTATCTATCTTTCTCTCTCTCCCTTTCGTCACAGGACCCGATCTAGGTCAATAAGGTCGGTTTTCTCATTTTTACACACGGCGACAGGGCACAAAGGGACGCCAGCAGGCACGTCGTCCGGGCACAGTACATGGGCGTCGCGCTTTCGCCTCCGTCAGCCTCATCTGGCTCCTCCTGACGGCGGCGGCGATGGTGATGACGTGGTGGTGATGGTGGTGACGTGGTGATGGGGATGGTGGTGTTGGTACTGTGATGACAATCGAAACACGCACACCCTCGGAGATACCCTTATCACTTTATCAAACAGCTATGAATAATCTCAACAAGAATCTTTTCACCTAAGAACAACTCCCCCCCCCTATCCTTACCCCCCCACCCCCCCCCCCACCTCCCAAAGACTCGACACCCACGACTCCCGCAGGAGAACCTCTCGCACCGACGGCAGGTACTTCAGGAGAATCGCGCCCTCATCACGCCCTCCGTCTCATCTCCCAAGATACCTTATCAAGATAATCCTCTCCGCCCCCCCCCCCCTCCCCCCCCCCTTGATGATCGCTTTGAAAAATCGTTCCCTGAATGAGGGATCGACGCCCCCATTTCCATAGCATTCAGGGCCTCCCTCTTTCTCTCTCTCTCTCTCCCTCTTTCTCCCCCTTTTATTCACCCTTCGCATATATTTTTTTCGTATTTCCAATCGTTTCCCCCTTTCGTTCTATCTGTTCGCACACTTCTCTTTCTTTCTTTCTCTCTCTCTTTCTCTTCTTCAATTCAACTTTTTCAGAATAACACTTATTTCGGCTTTCTGCCTCTCCCTCTCTCTCTTTTCTGTTTCTTTAGAGAATCTCTCTCTCTCTCTCTCTCTCTCTCTCTCTCTCTCTCTCTCTCTCTCCTCTCTCTCTCTCTCTCTCTCATCTCCCTCTCTCATCTATCTCAACCTCTTCCCTCACCTCCCCCTCCTCCTTCGCGCCCCCCCCCCCCCCCCATGGGTCCTAACAACCATTATCTTGGCGATCCTTATTGGCGGAGTGACCAGCGCGTCCATCAAGATATAATTAATTGCTTGTTACGAGAGAGCTGCATACGGGCCGCCATGATGGATGGAGGAAGGGAAGGGGGAGGGGAGGAGGAGAGGAGGAGGAGGAGGAGGAGGAGGAGGAGGAGGAGGAGAGGAGGAGGAGGAGGAGGAGGACAGGAGATAGACAGGAGGATAGTAGTAGTAGTAGGAGGAGGAGGAGGAAGAAAAGGAGGAGGAGGATAGCGAAGAGGAGAGCAGATAAATGGATGCGAAAGGAGATGAGGAGAGGAACGGCAGGAGGGAAGGGCGGGCGGCGCTTGCTCCCCGTGATCCCAATCCTCTGTTCGGGTGACTTAATAGACGCGTCCAGAGGCGCGGGCAAACACACGCACGCAGACAAATGCAAGCACATGCCCCCGCCGCGCGCGCGTGCGAGCGCGGCGGGGGTCCCTCCTCCCCCGCCCGATCAGCTGGGGGTCGCGGGCGGGCGAGGGCGGCGGGCGGTCTCCAGCTGACCCTGGAACGGCCACTTTGTTCCCAAACGTCGTCGCTCTTATTTATGTTATCGATAAACCTTCCATTGCGCTGCGTGAACTCTAAACAAAAGCCGGATCCGCAATTCACTTCCGTCTGTTTACCTTTCCCTCCTTCCTCTCCTCCTCATTCTCTCCGAACTCCTCTCCTCGCCGGGCGACCCGCACTCGAGGCCTCCTCGCGAGCACCTGAAGCCCGAATCCTTCTCGCGGAGGGCGTCCTCCCGCCCCCGCGAAGAAGCCCCGGGGCGCCAGGCATCCTCTGGGGCGAATCAAGAAGGCAAAGGGCGAGCCTGAGGGCGTCGGCGGCCGTCGTTCCAGCAGGAGCGAGCGGACGGGCGCGTCCCTCTTCAACGCGGGCGTCCCTCCCCAACAAACACAAATAGCTTCCATATCTCAGGGTTACGCGCCCGGCCTGTTCTCTCACAAGATTGTTCTGGTGTTATTGCCGGTGATGGTGATGATGATGGCGATAGTGATGGGCGGGAGGATGGTGTTATGCAGGGGCGGGACGGGCGGCGGGAGGAGGGGAGGGAGGAAGAGAGAGATATAGGAAGGGAAGGAGGGGGGGGGGGCGACAGGGATTTGCAGAAGTGGAGGAGAAAGGAGTTTGTACAGCCTAAAGCGATGATGGTTCCAGAGGAGGTTACGGCCGGGGCGGAGGAGAGGATGAGAAGGAGAGGAGAGAGGGAGGGAGAGAGAGAGAGAGAGAGAGAGAGAGAAGAGAGAGAGAGAGAGAGAGAGAGAGAGAGAGAGAGAGAGAGAGAGAGAGAGAGAGAGAGAGAGAGAGAGAGAGAGAGAGAGAGAACGAGACAAGAGTAAGAGAGAGCCCTAGATTAATGGTGATGACTGTGAAAATGCGGTGAGCGGCGGCGCTGTTGGCAGTGATGGTGCTTGGCAGTGCTAACAGCCCGGACCTCTGATTTGGTCGTTGGTTGTGGCAGTATTGATTCGAGTGGCTGGGTGTGTCTCGAATGTTTTTGGTGTCGTTAACACCGCGACTCTCGTGCATTACGGATTTATCAAACCGCAGAGCAAACAAATCGTACGCCATTGGTTAATCAATTGTGCAAAAAGAAGGAAAGGTCACAACAAAATGATTATTCGCAAGGAAAGGGGCCATTAGAGGGCCTTTCGCAGGTAGCACACACTAACACTTGGCAGTGTCACAGGAGCAAGCTCGCCCCCTTCGAAGCCGCCCTCCCTTCGAGCCCCGCGGGTCGCCTCCGTCGCCGCCTCCGCCGTGCATTATGCAGTCCGATCGCACAAACAAGCGCAGCCTAACTACCCGCTCTGTATTTACGGTGGTGACCATTTCCGTTCATCTACAAGTAAAATGGGCCGGTGTTGCTGATCACTCGTTAAGCCCGGTTTAATTACCAAGCCATCGCCTCATTTGCATAGAAAGCGACGGGGAAGGATGGCACTAAATCACCCGGGGCTTTAAGGGACAGGGAACGAAGGCATTAGCGTGATTTTCGACCTTCTGACCTCCTTAATTCACGTTTATTCCCCGGTGATATGCCTGGCGGAGGTGTGACGATGCTGTCTCCCGCCGGCGGCTCCTGCCTCGGGCGGCGGCGCCCCTCGAGCCGCGCTGCGGAGGCGGCCGCCGCACCCACAGGCTCTCGACTGCGGCCCCGAAACATGCGTGCATGAACGAGTATTTGTACATATATCCGCATGAATCCAAAATCATGCGCATACACCAGCACATAAACCCGCACACATGCAGCCACAACACGGGCGCGGGGCGCGGCCTCGCCCTGGCCGGCCGCCGCCCTGGCTCGGCGTGGCAGAAGCAGAGATCATTAAGAAGGACTGCACTTCCTGGCCTGATGAAGGGCGCCCCGCCGCGCGTGTCACCAATCTACCAGAGTGCAATGCACGTAACTTGACGCGCCATCGGCGGCCGGGGAAAAAGGCGCCTAATTTTCATTCGAACTAAGTGATCGACTACATTTAGCGGCGAGGCTTAAACTTGTTGATACGGGAGCGGGCCAGCGAGCCTCGGATGCTTAACTTTCGATTAGCGGCGTTCCCATCCAAGCAGCAACTAATTTGTTGGCGCTGCCGCCCGGGTACGATAATTCACGCGGGCGTTCGGGACAACAGGTAAACACAAGGGGGTGATCCGTACACGCGCGCTCGCCGACTCATTAATCTGATGGAATGCGGAGCTTCTTCGCGAGTCGGGCCGCCTTTAGGAGCGGCTGGGGATCATAAGGGAATGGAGGGCATATTTCCCCGTCGCCCGCGGCGCGGCCGGGCGCCCCTCACGCCCACCGCGGCGCTCCTTGGTCGAATCTCGCCACGGCCTCCGCTGCCGCCGTCGGCAGGCACGGCCGCGCACTCCTTTCGCGATGGACGCAGTATGCGCGAGGCGGCGGGAGGAAAAGGGAAAAAGCGAAAGGGCGGGAGGGCGCGAGGGCGTGTGCCGCATCTCGGAAGGATGCTTAAAGCGCCCCTGCCAGCCGCACGACACCCTCGGCGCCCTTTTCCTTCGCGCCCCCGGGTCGGCCGCCGCGGCGCCGGGAGGCCTCTCCGAGCATCATCAGAGATAGCGCCTTAATTTTCTTTTAAAAAATCTAATTGAATAAATGGGTTTTAATGGCGGGCATCCTTTTTAACTTGTGCCGGCGCGGCATCCGCGATTTCCCAGGGCGGAATTAATTGCAATCAAGGGGGCGCTAAAACGCGAGCGATGGGCTGGGACGGCCTCCTTGGCGCGCGCGGTGCCAGCGCCGGGGCTGCCGCGGTATTTACAAATTATTTTCTCAATCCCCAGCCGGCGAGTCTTAATGTAATCCAATGGTGAAAAACGGCGCCCCAGGAGGCTCTTTAACGTCGGCTGGCTGTTTGCAGCCTAGTGATTAAATGCATAAAGAAATTGTTCTCCGGAAGCCCTCCCGCGGCCAGGTGCGGCTGGCAACACCGCGCGGAGAACGGCTCCGGTAGGCGTAAATCAAGTCGCACTTAGTCGAGGATTAATCCGCAGAGCGGGATTCAATCCTCTGTGAAAGCTCTCGCAAAGAGGTTAATGATAGCTTGGCCTTTCTTGCGCCTTCCCTCCCCCTTTTATCAGGCTTTATTTATTCCGCCTTCCCCTTCCTCCTTTCCTTCTTCCGCCGATGCACTTAGACTATATGACCTTGATTCCCAAGTTTAGAAATTTACATAATCTAGAACCCCCTCTTCCCTCCTCTCTTTTCCTTCCCCTATATTTTTTCTACGCACTTTTACCTCTTCTCTCTCTTTCTTTTCGCTTTTTTCGTTATCTGGCTTCCTTAATACGGGTTTGGTGACGGTAGAGTTCTCAAATGCACATTTATTGACGGGAAAGTCGCCTTTAATGAACTTGGCTAGAGGGAAATCGATGCAGGGCGCTGATTACAAACTCTATCAATCTTGGGGCGAGAGGGAGAGAGGGGAAGGAGAGGGGGCGAGAGAGGAAGAGAGGAAGAGAGGAAGTGAGGGGCAGGTTGAGGGAGAGAGGAAGAGAGGAAAAGAGAAAGAGTGGGAGAAGGGAAAGAGAAGAGAGGAGAGAGAGAGAGAGAGAGAGAGAGAGAGAGAGAGAGAGAGAGAGAGAGAGAGAGAGAGAGAGAGAGAGAGAGAGAGAGAGAGAGAGAGAGAGAAAGAGGAAGGAAAACAAGACGGAGAAAGAGAATACGAAAGCAAGCAAGAAGCAGAAACAAGTGCGAATGAGGGAATGCGAGAGAGTGAAAGGGGAATGAAAGAGAGTAAGAGAGAAAGAGAGAAGGCGAAAGATAGAAGGAGGGAATACGAGAAAGCGAGAGAGAGAGACGGGGAGAGGCCGAATATCGAGTAATACAATATTCCCGTCATCCCTTCGCTTTTAAACTTTTCCCTCCGATCCCTCGGCCGCCGCTGCCCCTCGGCCTGCGTCGGGCCCAATGAGCGCGCGCCCCAAGACGAGGGCCGGGGGGAGAGAGAAGGGAGGAGGAGAGAGGAGAGAGAGGAGAGAGGAGGCTAGTAGAGGAGGAGGAAGAGGGGATGAGGGGAGGAGAGGAGGTGAAGGAGGAGGAGATGAAAGGCAATCATATCAAGAAAAAGAAAGGCAGAGCAAGAAAGATAAAAAAGCAACGGCGGCGGAGGAGCAAGACCTCGTGCCTCTCGCCCAAAACAAAGCAATCAGCCATCATTAATACAGTTCCGTGTCTTCCCTCCCGCTCCCCTCCCCGTGCTCCCTCCCTCCCCCTGGCCCTCCCCTCCCCCCTCATCTGGAGGCGCGTCCGGTGCTCCATTTTGTGTAGGCGCTCAACCCTTGCTCCATTACACGCGCTCCTTCGCGCCCGCCCTTAGATCCTGGGCTGCTAATGGGGCCGATGACGTCTATCACTTATGCCGCTTCCTCCGCGCCCTTTGATAAAGTCGCGCCGGAGAGCAGCGCTGACTGATGGTCGAGGACGGGGCCAGCTACTGCCGGAGAGGCCGTCGCGGCGGCGGGAGGGGGCCGGGCGCCGTCTCCTGTCGTCGTTTGCCCTGTCGTCTTCTTCCTCCTCCCCCTCTTTCTTCTTGCTCTTTGGTCCCCCTTTCTCGTTATTTCTACTATCACTTCTTCCCTCCCACACCCTCTCTATCTCTCTCTCTCTCTTCCTCCCCTCCTCCCTCCCTCCCTCCCTCTCCTTCCCACTCCCTCTCTGTCTCTTTATTTCCCTATCTGTTTGCCTTGCCCCTTTTTGCGCGCCCGCCCGTCTCCCCGTGATATCTGTAGCGTCGCGGCGACACCTGCGCTCCTCCGCCGCAACTCAGACATAATCAGACAATTTTAATCTCCCGAGACAGCTCGCCCTCTCGCTCGCGCCAACGGAAGCGTCGTGCGATCATCATATTTACTCAGCGGAGTGAGGAGGAGGAGAAAGAGGAGGATGAAGGAGAGGCGGGAGATAGAGGGAGGGGGGGAGAGGGAGGGGGGGAGGATTAGAGGAGAAGAAGGGAGAGGAGGAGGAGGACGAAAGGAAGAGAGAGGGAGATAAAGAAGAAGGAGGAGGAGGAGGGAGGACGAAAGGGAGAGAGGGGGATAAAGAAGAAAGAGAGGGAGGAGGGGATGGATAATGAAGAGGAGGGAACGAGACAGGAGGAGAAGACGAATGAGAAATGAGAAGAAAAGACTAGAAGAATTAAGAAAAGGCCGAAGAAGGAAAATGAATTGACAAATGAGGTGAAAAAGGGACGGAAAGGAAAGGAGGAAAGGGGAGAATGAAAAAGAGAGAGGCAAGGAGCAGGTAAAGAAAAGGTTAATGATGACATTAATGAACAAAACGAAGGGGAAGACGAGGAAGAAGAAAGAAAAAAATAAGACAGCAGAACGATCTTGGTGAAAATGACCCCAAATGAAATCAGGAAGGAGCAGGAAGAGGGATGGGCGAGGGAGGAACCGGGAAGAGGGAAGGAGGAGGAGGAGGAGGGGAAAAGAGGAGGAGGAGAGAAGGAAGAGGAGGAGGAGGAGGGGAGGAAGAGGAGGTGGAAGAGGAGAGCAAGAAGAGAAAAGGACGAGATAAAGCAAAGCAGGAGAAAGAGGGGGGAAGAGAAAAAAAAGGAGGTGATGAGAATAATAAAAAGAAGACATAAAAAAAAAAACACAAAAAGACGAAGAAGAAGCAGGCGACGGCGGCAAAGAAGGAGAGGAAGAAGAAGCAAAAGAAGGTCCGGCCCCCCTCCCCCACCTACCCAGCCCCCGGAAGCAGCGACGGGCGCGGGCGGGGAATATCATAAGGTTGCTGGAAAATCATTCGTTTCTTCGCCTCAAAGATGATGATGGAAGCTCCCAGCGGGGCGAGAGGGGGGGGGGGGGGGCAAGGGAGGAGGGAAGAGAGGGAGGGAAGGGCGTATTATAAGAAGGGAGGGAGGAAGGAAAGGGGAACAGGGAGGGGAGAAATGATGATAAAGAAAAGGGTATTGAATAGGCTCTGATGTCTTCGCTTGAAAAAATATAGAGAAAAATAAAAAAAAAAAAAAAAACTGAGCAGACCGAATCATAACGACGTTCTTACATGGCGGAAAAAAACAATAATTTGAAGAACACTTATTTCTGTTCACCCAATTTCCATAAAATTCGCTCTTCCACTAATGACTAGAAAACGCTCCAACAAGAAAACAAAATAATAAATATACACAAGAGGAAAACAAGAATTAAAACCCCTAAAAATATAGAATAAATAAGAGAAAATAAGAATAAAACCCCTAAAAATATAGAATAAATAAGAGAAAATAAGAATTAAAACCCCTAAAATATAGAATAAGAGGAAATAAGAATGAAACCCCTAAAAATACCGAAAAGGAAGCAGAAAATCACGGAAATAAAGGCAGCGGCAAGCGTACTCACCGGTCTCTTCCCGCTTCCTCTTGTTGATGTTGCCGTTGGGGTCGGTGTGGGGCGGGATGCCCAGGATGCCGTTGATGGAGTAGGATCCCTGGCGCTGCAGGGCCGTCTCGTGGGGCGCGGGCGGGGCGTGCGCGATCACCGACGTCGCCTGGGACACCGGGGACAGCGTGCCGGG
The DNA here is from genome assembly GCF_003789085.1 of Penaeus vannamei. NCBI lineage: Eukaryota > Metazoa > Arthropoda > Malacostraca > Decapoda > Penaeidae > Penaeus > Penaeus vannamei. The sequence continues at coordinate 882,119 of NW_020869420.1, read as the reverse complement.
CATCGAGTGCTTGGCTTTCTCCGCCGCCTTGTTGCGCACGATTCTGGGGGAGGGAAGGGGAGGGGGTTAGTTGAAGGTGACGGGGGAGGAGGGGAGGAAGGAGGGAAGAAGGGGGGAACAAGGAGGGAATGGGGGGGAAAAGGGGGAAGCAGTGCGATTAGGGAAGGAGGGAGTGAAGGAGAGAGGGAAGGAGAAGAGAAGAATTGGAGAGGGAAAGGGAGAGAGGAGAGTATAAAGGAAGGATAAAGGGAGAGTGAATATATGTATATATAAAAATATAGATGAGAAGAATTTTTCAAAACGTGAAAAAATTGATTTCATAATATTTACATATAGATGCATATACATAAAAAAAATCGTCATGCATTTTTTCTTCCGTGAAGAATTGTGCGAGAACAACCGCATGCTGGCGAGGAGGGCTCCGAGATGCAAATCGCGCTTGGCCGATCGGAAAACCGGGCCGCCGTGGGTCGTGGATGACGCAAGCCGCCGCCCACAAACACAGCCACAAAGGGGCGCCAGAACGCCCACGCAAGGCGAGGGACCCTCTCTGCGGCGGCCACACGCCCACGCACACAGACAAACAGACAGACACACTCATCAGCCGTGTGGATCAGGTTTCACGCCCTCGAATTAATATCGACATCGATTCCCGGGGCGTCCGCGGGCCCGCCCTCGCAATTACGAGGGTCAACACGAGGTCCTCGGGAGCCCGCCGGAGGACGCCTCCGCTCGCGACTCCTCCTCGACGCCTCGGCTCGCCCTCGGGCCTCGACGCCAACGGGGCCTAAATGTGGAGCAGGAGGAGTAGAGAAAGCAAGGACAGGAAGCAGTTCCCGAGGCCCCGCAGCGATGATCCCGATCGGCGTCGCCGCCGCGAGTCAATAGGCAACAAAATGGTCACGTGTTATGTAAATTGTTGCCAGCGTCGTTTATTAATTATCATCACGACCGGAGCGCACCGGCTGGGGGGAGGGGAGGGGCGGGAGAGGTGCGAGGGGAGAGTAGGGAGGGGGAGAGAGGGGCGAGGGAGAGCAGGGAGAGGGGAGAGGGGCGAGGGAGGGGGAGGGCCGAGAGGGACAGGCAGAAGGGCAAATGGAGTGTACACACCTAACCATCATCGGCAGGTAACGCGATCCACTTTCCTCACCTGTTAAGGGCTGGTTTCACGCTCGCGATATTACTTCCGACCTGTGCGTGCGTGCGTGCGTGCGCGTGGGCGTACCGGAGCTAATCTTCTTCAAGGAAAAACCTTTCAAGAGAGCGTCCGTAAGGGCGCTTTCCGCCTGAGCCGAGAGCCGTGGGCAAGGACCCCTCAGGCGTAAGGTAAACAAGGCTCCCGTGTGAGTCCAAAGGCGCCCCCCCCCCCACGCCCTGCATGGCCGCCTGTGTGCAGATCGTTTACCAAACAAAGACATTCGTCGCTTTTTCTCTGGAGGCGAGATGTTCGAGAGTCACTCGACGACGGCTGGAGAGACCGATAACAGAGACGCATCGCTAAAGAAGGAGATGAATGAGAAACAAGAAGCCTGGGAGACCTTCTGGAGGCAAAGACAACGAAGTCCTCGTCGCCTCTGCCTCGTAAGCCGCAGTCCATGTGCGCGCGTGTGTAATGTGTCTGTGTGTGTGTGTGTGCTCGGCCACGCCCTGGGACAACAGTTACAGCGAGCCGCGCACACAAACACGTCCGCAGACACACTTCGTAACCTGTTTGTTTGTGGCCTGAGGCCGGGCGGCCGAACGGGCGCTTGATAGCGTCGATTAATTTCCTCGCAGCTCCACGGCGGGATCTGCTACGCCGCCGCGCTGTCTTGCGCTCGCCCTCGGCGCTCGCCCGGCCGCGCTCTCGACGCCTCCTGCGGATCAATGGCGCCGAGGCCTTGCGCGGAGGTCGCCGCCGCCGCTCGTTCCTCATTCGCCCGAATATGGACGCCTTCGCCTCGCGATCACCTGCTCGGAGGCAATCACGGGCCGCCTGGCAGGTGATGGGCGGCGCGCGGGCCGCGACCTACAGCGGCAATTATCCTCTCTCTGCCTCTTTACCTTTCTCTCTCTCTCTCTCTCTGCCTCTGTGTTTACCCCTTTCCCCTTCTCTGTCTCACTACCTTCTCACTCTCTCCTCTCTGTTCCTTTTCCCCTTCTCTCTGTCTCTCCCCTTCCTGCCTGGCTCTGCGTTTGCCCTTCTCCCTCTCCCCGCCCCTTCGCCCTTCTCCCTGCCTCCCTACCGAGGCCACACAAGGGCGGGCGTCGTCGCGTCCCCCTCCGCCGCGCCGCCCCTCTCTCCCGGGGGACCTGCCTCTACATTTGGTCCTCCTCCCTTTATTGCTAATAAATTCCTTTATTAATTCGTACTTCTCCCCTGATGCACTTTTTCTTTATTGGAACGACCTCCGGGGACCGTCTCTGAGGGGAGATTTCTTGCATTTTATTTACTGCTATTTCTTTCTACATTTCGGCTGATGTTACACAATCGCCTCTTATTTAAATTGGCCTCCGATTCGGGGAGCGAAGGGAGGGCGCAGGAGGACGAGGAAGAGCAGGAAGGGAATAGGTGGGGGCAGAGAGGAAGGAGAGGGAGGACGAAGAGCAGGAGGAAGAATAGGCGGTGTGAGAAGAGAATGAGGAGGAGGAGGATGGTAGATGAAAGAAGGTAAATAGGCGGAGAAGTAGAAGGGAAAGTTAGAAGAGAGAGGAGGAGAAGGGCGAGCAGGCGCAGCAGGAGGCGCAGCGGGGCCTCCCGCTGCAACCGAGGCCGTCAGCCGGGGCCCGACGCTCCACATGACATATTTACTCATCAATTACCCCAGTGAGTAGCCCGGTGTGCCATCAATTCGCCGAGTGCAATAATTAAGTGAGCATAGAGAGCATTGGATTCCCATTTGGGCGGTGTGCGAGCGCGGGACGAGGCGCCCTGTCACAGCCCTTGGCCGGGGTTTCACTCCTCTTCGTCCTCGCCGGCCGCGGCGGGCTCCTGCGGCGGGCTCCTGCGGGAGTCCTGCGCCCTTGGAGTCGGCCGAGGGGGCGGGGCCTCGGAGAGTCGAAATGAAGATAACGAGAATAAAGAAAGTAATATTTTGTCATTGCGTTTCCCTCTTTCTTCGACCATTCTCTCCTCCCCGCCTTCTCTCTCTCTCTCTATCGTTCCCTCCTCCCCTTTCTCTCACCCTCTTCCATTCCCCACCTTTCCCTCTCTTCCTCTTTCCCTTTCCCTCGCCCTCTTCCATTTCCTCTCTCTCTCTCTCTCTCTTCCTCCCTCCGCGCCTGTTCTCCCTCCATTCATCCCGGGGGAAGGGAAGGTGTCGCTGGCCGCCCTGAGGAAGCCAGGCAGAAGTAACGCGGCCATTGTGAGGCGTCGAAGGGAGAGGAAGGGAGAGGGAGGGACGGGGAGAGAATAGGAAGGGGAGGAGAGGGTGGGAGAGGGAGGGAGGGAAGAGGAGGGGGGAGGGAGAGAAGAGGGGGGAGGGGAGGGAGGTTAGAGGAAGGAGAGAAAGGGAAGGAAGGGTAGGTTGAGGTTCGATAGGAGGGTAGGGTAGGGAGGGTACGGAAAGGGAAGGAGGGTGGCTGGGGTGGGGGACGGGAGGGGGGGCAAAGGGACAATACCGAAGGGCGAAGTCCACCTGTCGCGGCCGAGGGGAGGAGGGGGAGGGAGGGCGGGCAGGAGGTTGTATGGACTGCCCCTCCCCCTCCCCCCCTCCCGAAGCAACCATCAATCCATCAACCTTTCAACAACTTTCCTCGAGTGATGTTTGATGAGCTAATCTTGTTAAGTGAGAGAGGATCAGGCGACCGCGGAGGGAGAGAGGCGGGGAACAGGGAGAAAAGGGAGAGGAGAGGGAGAGGGAGAGGAGAGGGAAAGGGAGAGAGGAGAGAAAAGGAGAGGGAGAGGAAGAGAGAGAGAGAGAAGAAGAGAAAAAAGAGCGAAAAAGAAAAAGAGAGAAAGGAAAGAAGGAGAACGAGATACAAAGAGAAATAAAAGATAGAGAGAGAGAAAGAGAAAAGAGAAAAAAAAAATAGAGAGCAATAAATCTGATCCAACGCCTCCCCTCCCCTCCCCCCCCCTCCTCGGCCATAAGGTGTGTTAATAATCGGTCAAACGACGAGGATCACGACCGTCGCGGGGGAATAATCCGCTAATCCCGCTGAGTGATCGGGATGACCCCGTCGTCGTCATCGTCATCAATCGTCATTTACTATAATTCTTAATATTCTTAATAATCTTTTACTTCTTTTCCTTATCATTATCATCATTTTTTTGAGCCGATCTATCACAATAGTCTTTCTCTCTCTCTCTCTCTCTCTCTCTTTTTTTTTTTTTGCTGAGTGAATTCGATCTGTCATGACCGCTTGACAGACGTTCCCTTTCCGCTCCGAAAAGCGTCTTTCCTTTCCAGAGCGGCGCTGGGAAGTCCTAGAAGAGCAGCAAATGACTAACATTCGTGGTTTCAGTAATGTGAATGCTGACGATGATGACTGACATCAGCATAGAAGTTTAAAATCAACTCGAAAGAGGCAGACCATGAGAGAGAGAGAGAGAGAAGAGAGAGAGAGAGAGAGAGAGAGAAGAGAGAGAGAGAGAGAGAGAGAGAGAGAGAGAGAGAGAGAGAGAGAGAGAGACAAGCGATGTTATTTCCTCTTCTTAAACGCAAAAAAATAAAAGGCAAAAACAACCTAGTCTTGAAAACAGACAAACAAGCAACCGAAATCAAAAGATAAGACTAAGATAAAATCTAATTAAAGATAAAAAGCGGAACACATGCCCCCGAGTCCGAGCGCGGCCGAGCCCCGTTCCCTCCGTCGGCGAGTCGGCTCGGGTCCGCGGCGTCGTTCACGGGTGAGGGCGCCATGTTCACGCCGGAAGAGCCACAGTTGGCGCTCCTCTCATTATTTCTGCCTCATTTATCCACACTTTATAAAAGGAGAAAGCGGAAGGGATGGCTTTCGCTAAATCATCATTTACTTAAGCTCTTTTTTTCTTTTTTTCTTTTTAAAGAATGTTCGGGTTGGGGCGGGAAGGAGGGAGCAGCGTTGGGAATATCATATTCGTTTCTTTTCTTTCAGCGTTCGTTATTATGATATTCTTAAATCTAGAGAGAGAGAGAGAGAGAGAGAGAGAGAGAGAGAGAGAGAGAGAGAGAGAGAGAGAGAGAGAGAGAGAGAGAGAGAGAGAGAGAGAGAGAGAGAGAAGAGAGAGAGAGAGAGAGAAAAGAGAGATACGAATACGAATAATCGTGCATAAAAAATATATCAAATACAATTTTCGATCAAACACCTTCAAAAGTCAAGAACGCAAACGATTCCCATTCCATCTCGTTTTGAAATTCTTTTTTAATCGTTTTTTTTTCTCCGTCATCACTCGAGGGGAAGGAGGGGAATGGGAGGGGGAGGGTTAAAAAGTAGCAACTCGTTATCGCTAACAACCGGTACAAGCTGTCGCCGTCGAGGGCCAGTTTGTCCGTCCGGGGGGAGGGAAGGAGGGAGGAGGGGAAGAGGAAGAGGGAAGAGGGAAGAGTATGAGGAGGAAGAAGGTAGGGATAAGGGGGGAGAAAAGAGAGAGAGAGAGAGAGAGAGAGAGAGAGAGAGAGAGAGAGAGAGAGAGAGAGAGAGAGAGAGAGAGAGAGAGAGAGAGAGAGAGAGAGAGAGAGAGAGAGAGAATGAGAAATGAGAAGGAAGGGAGGGAGGGAGGATAAAGTGGGAGAAAGAGAGAGGAAAGAGAGGGGAGTAGGAGAAGGGGGGGGGGAGGAGGTAGTTAAGCGTCGGGTGGTTGTTTATGAAAGCTTATTGGAGTTCAATCGCTTGTAAACATCGGTCCTTCTGTTGTCGGCGAGGGACACATGGGGTCGCGGGGGCGGAGGAGGGGAGAAGAGAGGGGATAAGAGGGGAGAGAAGAGGGGAGAAAGGAGGGAAAGAGAGAGAGGGGAAAAAAGAGGGGAAGAGAAGGGAGAAAGGACGGGAATAGAGAGTAGGGAGAAAGGAGGGGAATAGAGATAGTAGAGAAAGGAGGGGAAGAGAGGGGTGAAACGGAGAGAGAGGAGGGAGAAGGGAGGGGAAGAGAGAGAGGGGAGGAAAGAGGGGAAAAGATAGGACAGAAAAGAGAGGAAGGGATTATTAAAGAGAGGAAAGAATAAGGGGTAAATATAGATGGATAGGAGGGAAAACAGCGAATGCGAAAAGGGAGGAACAGCGAAGGAGGAAGAAGTGTGAGTGACGAATGAGGGGAAGAGAGAGAGAGAGAGAGAAAGAGAAGGGGAAAGTAGCAAATGCGAGAGGGGAGACGCAAGCAGAGGTAGTTAATCGTCGCTTGTTTGGCCCAAACGATGAGATTGGCCGTTCAAGTCGATCATTCCAGAACGACTTGACTTTTACGATTATCTTTGTCCATTTTTCCTCGAGGGGCAGCCGGGGGGGGGGGGTAAACGGCTTAAAAAGAAACAGGAAAGGGCGAGCGGGATGAGAACGCATGAGCTTTGTTCGCTCTCTAGAAAGCGAAAAAGGGAAACTGAACGTTATAACGATCGGGGCTGTCAGTGCAAGGACCGGGGCCATCATTACTATCACTTTTAATCCTCATTATCCATTAGAATCCTGGAATCCGACGTAATCTAACTTCCCCCTTCCTCCTGCTCTCGCTCTCTCTCCCTCTCTATCTGCTTCTCCTTCTCTCTCTCTCTCTCCGTATCTCCAATTCTCTCTTTTCTCTCTGTCTCTCTTCGATGGTTTCCATTTCTTCTCTATTTTCCTCTTTACTCCCACCCCCTCTCGCTCTGCTTCTTCCCACTCTCTCTTTCTTCCAGCCCCTCTCTTTTTCTCTCCCCTCCCCCTCTCTCTCCTCTCGCTTCTTGACAAATCCGTGATGTGATTCGACCAAATTCAAAGTTGGAGCCGAGGGTCTTGGGGAGGCGAGGAAGAGGAGGATGAGGAAGAGGAGGATAAGAAGGAGAAGGAAGAGGAGGATAAGAAGGATAGATAAGAAGGAGAAGGAGAGGAGGAGGAAAAGGAGGAGGAGGAGGAGGAGGAGGAGGAGGAGGAGGAGGAGGAGGAGAAGAAGAAGAAGAAGAAGAAGAAGAAGAAGAAGAAGGAGAAAGAAGAGAAGAAGAAGGCTGAGAAAGAGGAAGAGTACGAGAGAACGAAGAGATGAAAAGTAGGAGGAGGCCGAAGAGGATGAGGAGAACGAGGGGGGGGTAAGAAAGAGGGGAAGGGAGGAGGGGCGAGGGGGAGGGGAAGCCGAGGGAGGGCAGAGGGGGCTTTAATCCCTCCCCTCAAATAAGGAAAAGCTAATTCGGTCGGCGGAGAGAGAGCTTGATCTTCATCTGTCAACGTCGCAAGTTTTCCCTCCGACGAGATCAAAATGGCGCCGACCATATTTGTTGCTTGGCTGCTTCTTCGCCCGGACCTTCGGGGGAAAAACTCACAATTTAAGGGTTTCTGTGAGTGAAGGAGATGGGCGGCCGGAGGATGGGCTGAGGGAGGGAGAAGGATGGTCCGAAGGATGGGGAAAAGGAAGAGGGAGGAAGGGAAGGAGGGATGAATTGGGGGGAGGAGGATAAAGAGGAGGAAGAGTGGGAGGAGGAGAGAAGGAAAAGAAGGAAAAGGAGATGGAGGAGGAGGATGGGGTGGAGGAAAAGGAAAAGGAGGGGGAGGAGGAAAAGAAGGAAGAGGAAAAGGAGGAAAAGAAGGAGGAGGAGGGAAAAAAGGAGGAAAACCGAGGAGAAATCTGGCTCGTTTCTTCCGGCGGCGTCGAGGGAAGGGATTCCGAGTCGATTATTATTTCACGATCAAATCCTGTTTAAGAGGATTGTGTTGGGCGAGTAGTGTCACAGGGGAGGGGGGAGAGGGAGGGAGGGAGGGAGGGAGGGAGGGAGGGAGGGAGGGAGGGAGGAGGGAGGAGGGAGGGGGAGGGAGGAGGGAGGAGGAGGGAGGAGGGAGAGAGAGGATAGACCTCAAGTGCATGGAGGACGAAGCAGGGAGGGGGGAGGAGGAGGAGAAGGAGGGGGGAAGGAAGGCGAAAGAGAAAAAGAGGGAAGGGAGGAGGAGGGGGAGAGGGGAGAGGGGAGGGGAGGAGGGGGATGTCGGTTGGTGGAAAAAAAATGCCGCTTAAAAGTTTGCTATGCTTTCATGCTCGGCCTCGTGTTGAATAGTGTTTCCGGTGGTGGAGGCGAGCAGGAAATTTTATTTGTTCAACTGACTGACTTCCCTTCTACCGCCACCACGGTCGCCGCAGGAATCCCGTCAATCTTCTCTTTTAATTCTTATCGGATGAAATAATCACATCAGCTCGCCACTCCCGACGTCAATCCTCAACTCTAACCTAACGCACCACACGCACTTCTTGCTCTTCCAACGGAATCTAAACAGATCTAGATTAACGCAACACTGAATCCCAAACTATCAGAAAAATACAAATAAAAAAATAAACAAACAAAATGGCGTGAAGGAAGGAAAAAAGAAGCAAGGGCAAGACATCATCCAAATCAGGTCTCGGATTCCGCTTCACAACTACACAAGGCGGATATAAAAGAGCTCTTCAAACGGGTCATCATCGACTCAAGGCAACATAAATACATCATAAATACGGGTCGCATCGCGGCCAAATCCGGAGCGATTTTCCTATCTCTCTTGTTTCCTTCTCTCTTCTTTCGTTCTTTTTCTCTGTCTATCTTTCGCGCCGGTTTATCTTTTTCTTCTGTTTTGGCTTTTTTATTTCTCACTTGTGTTTTACATCAGGGTTTTTATGTGACGTCACGTGACCTGAATTAAGGTGAGGAGACACCGAAGAGAAGAAGAAGAAGAAGGAGGAGTAGGAAGAGAAGTCAAAGAAGAAAGGGTGGAGGAAATTGACGACAGAGAAACAAGAATAAGATGAAATGAAAGAAAGCAATTTGGAAAAATGGGAGAAACAAAGGACAGACAAAATCCAATCGAGGAAGACGGGGAGAGGGAAGACCTCCTCCTCTTATTTCCTCCCACTCCCTCTCTTCTTCTCCTTCCTCCACCTTCTCTTCCTTCTCCTTCTCCACCTTGCGTGTCTCCGCCCGGGAATGTATTGGTTGTCTTCGAGGCGAGGTTGACGGCCTTCGGGTCCTTTGTTTACTCTCTGCTTCCTCCTTCGTCTTCTTTTCTTCTTCGATTCCTTTTTCACCTGATTTTTCTCTTCTTATTCAGTTTGATGGAGAGTTCATGATCGGACTTTTTTTTTGGAGGATCTTTTCTATATTGTGGATGTTGTTTGAGGCCAGCGTGAGGAGGGTGCGAAGAGAAGGCGAGTGATAAAGGTGGGAAAGAAAGGAAAGAAAAAAGGATCTGCAGGTAAGGTCAGAAACAGAAATGTGGAAATGGAAAGAAACGGAAGAAGGAAAGGAGATAAGAAGGGCCGAGAATTGCCATTAGCCGAGGAGGACCAGAGGCAGGAGGCCCGGCGACGACGCAGCAGGAGGAGCAGCCGCGGCAGAAGGGCGCGATGAGCGGCGTCCGCCCCGAGGCAGCTTTAGGCCCCGGCGGCCAATGGGGGCGGACGCAGGCTCATCAGGGCGCGGAGGGCGCGAGCTCTTTGGGCGGGAACGAGCGGGGTCGAGAGCGCCAGCCACTTTTTCGACGCTCTCCGAAAGCCAACGAGGCCATTAGCGACGGGAACAAGGTCCTGATGAGCGCCGCCGCTTCTTCTGCTGAGCAGGAGACGCGATGATGGCGGAGGAGGGGGGGAGGGGAGGGGAGGGAAGTAGTAGTAGGAGGAGGAGGAGGGAGGCAGGCAGGGGGAGGAGGGGGAGGCACTGGAAGGCCATACCTATGACACAACAAGGCGCTGAAACACGGGCCCTTCGTGTGAATGTGTGCCTGGGAGTAAAAAAGGAGAGAGAGAGAGAGAGAGAGGAGAGAGAGAGAGAGAGAGAGAGAGAGAGAGAGAGAGAGAGAGAGAGAGAGAGAGAGAGAGAGAGAGAGAGAGAGAGAGAGACTCCCTATCGCTCTCATGATTCGTGAAGGACCGAAAGCCTACAACTCGTCGCGGGAAACCCTGATCCACAAAAGAGGTTTTCTTTTCCTTATTTTTACATTTCTATAAAAATGAATTTTCCTTTGGAAGGTGGAGGAGGGGGTTGTGGGTGAGGAGGGGTGGGTGAGAGGAGAGGGAAGAGAGGGAGAGGATGGGATACGGTTACAGGGAGCAGGAGAGAAGGGGAGGAGGAGGGGACCGGGGAAGAGGGAGAGGGCCGTGGCAGGGGGAGGGGAGGGGGAGGCAGGGGGAGATTTATGCGTAGAATAAATGGCTGGTAAGTTAGGCAGGGCGCGCCCTAGAAGAGTCGGAGAGTCGCCTGCACAATCTGCAATGCAAATGAGCGCGGAGGAAGAGGATAACGAGCGGGTCGCCCCCGTATTAAACATAAACTCCGCATTACGCTCTGCAATCCATAGTTAAACTCATCAGCAAACACCAAGCGCTGTTCGGCGTCCCCAGGAGCACAAATGGCCGCTCGCTGTGCCCGCCTCTTTTGCTCTTCTTTCCCCAGAAATACATCTATTTTTCCTTTCTTCCCTTTCTCTCTTTCGGGGTGGGGAAGGGCATGGAGGGAAAGAGAAGGGCGCGGGTGGGGTCCCAGGACACACAAGTCTCTCTCTCTCTCCGCGTAGGATTAGAAAAAAGGGAAAAAATGAAGGCCGTCGTAAAATCAGGATTCCCGGAGCGACGTCGTCGGGATAATGGGCTCGCCAGCGGCCCGGGATGATCCATTAAAATTTTGCTTCGTTGGTGGATGGGGAGAGAGAGAAAAAGCGAGGTCACGGAAAAAGGGATTAGCCTTTTTGGGGCCTCCTTGCGGCCGCGTTGCGCGTGCCCATTGTCTGGCCTCGTGCGGTGATACAGGAATTGAATTATGGGTAAATCTACATGCATATTATATATATATATATATATATATATATATATATATATATATATATATATATATATATATATATATACACACATACACATATATGCGGTTTACAGAATTGTCGTATTACGTGGCCACCGCGATAAATTCGAGGCGGTTCATAAGGGGCGTCGAGCAAATTTCCGCGCAGTCTCGAGGCCAAGAAGCGCAGCGCTTCCCCTCGTCGAAGTCCCTCCGTCCGCGGCGGCCGCAGACGGCGCACTGAGAGGCATCGGCGGCGAGGAGGCTCTTTCGCCCTTCCTCTTCTTTCGCTCTCGCTCTCTCCCTCTCTTTCTTCTTCCTCCTCTCTCTACTTTTCCTTGTTGCCGTCTTGGCACCGCAAACACCCTCGGCCACGGGTTGCACGGGCAAGCGGCGCTGCAGTTCGCTTCTCCCGTCAAAGGGCTTTGTAATGAGGTGCGGAAGCGTCCCTCACTCGCGCCGCGCCTGGAAAGGGAAGGCAACTCAAACGTCTCAAGACTTCTACTTGTGCAATCACTAAACACTACAGTTGGTTCTAGTGCCTACCACAAACTAGCTTGTATACATCTATACATATATTTGTGAATATATACATACATACATACATACATACATATATATATATATATATATATATATATATATATATATATATATATATATATATATATATATATATATATGCATATATACATATACATATAAATGCATGCATGTATATTTGTATATGTGCATGTATATATATGTATATATATGCATCTGTACACATGTGCGTTTGCAGTGTCTACGTGCAGACAGGGGCGGCGCCAGAGGGCGGCGCCGGTGGTCAGAGTGCGAGGTGCCCAGGGCTGCGAGCGCACACGGCGCAGCCTGTTGTGCGGAGCTAAACACTTGACACGTGAAGGTGCAAACAAACAAACAACAACAACAACAACAACAGCCCTGCCTCCTGCCTGAGGGCGCGGGCGGAGGGCAGGGCGAGGGCGTGCAGGCAGGCTGGTCAGAAACAAGCAGGCTGGTCTGCGTGCAGGGCAGCCAGGCCGGAGGCCGAACGGCCGGCAGGCAGTGCAGGCATGAGGCAGGCCGAGGGTCTCCGGGAGAGGGCGGGGCCGAAGTTACCTGTTGATGGAGGACACGGAGGGCACGTTCTCCTGGGTGCACACGGCCTCCGCCAGCAGCCTGTCGCGAATCTCCCAGGCGAACATGGTGGGGTTCTCGCGCTTGTACCTGGCGATGGCCTCCACCACCACGGGCGTCGCCACCTTGGGCTTGGAGCCCCCGATGACGCCCGCCTTGTAGCTGCCGGTCTCATAATATCTAGAAGAGAAACGACGGCGGGGTTAGTGTCTGCGTCCTGGCACCCACCTGTTTATGCTGGAGACGGAGGGCACGCTCTCCTGGTCGCACACGCAGTCGGAGAGCAGCCGCTCGCGGATCTCCCACGCGAACATGGTCGGGTTCTGCTTCTTGTAGTTGGCGATGGCGTCCACCACCGTGGGCGTGGCCACCTTGGGCTTGGAGCCGCCGATCACGCCCGGCCGGATGGACCCCGTCTCATAGTACCTGCAACAAGAACGACACTTTGGCGACCGCGTCCTTCGCTCCGGCCTGGCGAGTCTCCGCCGCCAGCGCCGCCGTCACCGCCGCTGCGTTAGTGGTCGAAGCTGGTGTGAGTCGCGGGAAGGCTGGGTTAGAAGGGTTAAAGCCCGGAAGGAAGGGGCGCGGAGGCCCCGCATGCACGCTGGTTAGCGGAGGAAATGATGCATCTAAAGGGTATTATATCAGAAAAAACAAGAAGATTAAATCTAAATTAGTAGTTATATAACATTTTCGCAGCACACATACACAGACGCACACACATGCATTTGACAACCCTGAGATACATGATTTACATTAGTCTCTTCACTCCGAGCATGTCGGTTTTACTCTGCGGTCGCCACATCCCCGTTTCATTATATCTCCGCGCGTAATTTAAATGTATTGACGCTCCTTTAAGGAAGAAAATGGAGTTCCACGCGTTCAAACAAGGGCGGAAATGCCCTGCATATTACAACCTCACGGCGCTTCAAAAGTTATCCTGGCAAGTGTTAGATTGTGAAAAATTTCTCCTCATTCCCCGCACAAAAATTACCGTTCTCCGGTCATGAAAAATCTATCTATCTATATATATATATGTACACAAACACACACACACACACACACACACACACACACACACACACACACATATATATATATATATATATATATATATATATATATATATATATATATATATATATATATATATATATATATATATATATATATATATATATATATATATATATATATATATATATAATATATATATACAAGCTCTTTGTGGCCAGTCTCCCTCCCCTAAAAAGCTAACTTGTCACCCAACTTCCCAGCATAAAACCAAAACCTCCTCCTAAAAGGAAAAAAGAGAAGGAAGGAAGAAAGGAAGAGGGGAAGGAAGGAAGACCAAGAAGAATAAAAAATCTTCGGGGCCCTCCCATCCTTCCCTCCTCCTCCACCCCCTTTTCCCAGCCACTTGAAGGGCGCGACTGACAGCCCTCGCCCGCCCGCCCTCTCCGCCCGGCCTTGTGGGCCTCCAGCCCTCCTCTTCCTTCTTGCCTCGCGCCCTTCCTTCTCCTCCCTTTCCTCCCTTCCCTCATCCCTCCGGCCTTTCCTCCAACTCCCGTCCTTCCCAGTCATCCTCTTCCCCTCCGCCTCTTTCCTCGCCTTCCCTCCTTTCCGTCCTCCATTTCCCTCGCAGGTTCTCCCCCTTCTTCCTTCACTTCCTCTTTCCCTTCTTCCTCCCTCCCTCCTTCGCTCCCTTTTCCAGCCTTTAACCATCCTTTCCATCCTCCATTCCCTGGCAGACTCGAAGGCAGGTTCACTCCCTCCCTCCGCCCCTTCCTCTCCCTCTCTCCCTCCGTCCCTCCGCCCCTTCCTCCCCCTCTCCTCCGTCCCTCCCTCCCTCCGCCCCTTCCTCTCTCTCTCTGTCTCCCCTCCTCCGCCCCTCCCTCCCTCCCTCCTCCCTCCGTCCCTCCGCCCCCTCCCTCCCTCTCCCTCCCTCCCCGCGGCGCCCCTAATCCCGCCTCACCGCCGGCCGCCAAACTCCCCCACTCCGCCACCGACGTGTCTTAGGCCCTTCCCGCCCGCGTCCTGATTGGATTATGCAGATGAGCAGCAACACATGGTTTTGAGTCATTTCCCGCCACACTCTGGGGAGCGAAGGGAGGAGCAGGAGGAGGAGGAGGAGGAGGATGGAGAGAAGAAGAGGAAAGGGAGCAGCAGCAGGAGGAGGAGGAGGAGGATGGAGAGAAGAAGAGGAAAGGGAGAAGGGGGAGGAGGAGGAGGATGGAGAGAAGAAGAGGAAGGGGAGAAGAGGGAGGAGGAGGAGGATGGAGAGAAGAAGAGGAAAGGGAAGAGGAGGAGCAGGAGGAGGAGGAGATTGAATCACGGAAAAGGAGGGGGAAGAGAGGAGGGTGAGGAGCAGGAGGAGGACGGAGAAGAAATCGAAGAGAGAGAGAGAGAAAAAAAAGGAGAATCGTTACGAGAAAATGGAAATGTGAAGAGAGAGAACCAAAGCGAAAAGGAAGAAGCGGATAAAAATAACAAAATGTTAGAAAAGGAAGAGGAGAGAGAGAGAGAGAGAGAGGAGAGAGAGAGAGAGAGAGAGAGAGAGAGAGAGAGAGAGAGAGAGAGAGAGAGAGAGAGAGAGAAGGGAAAGACGGCAAGATAAACAGGCAGCGAAGGCTTGAAAGGCAGACTGGAGGATCGTCGAGAGCAGCCATTTGGGAAGAGGGGGAAAGGGAAGAAGGAGAGAAAGCGGGAGGAGAAAGAGAGGGAGAGAGGGAGGAAGGGTGGGGAAAGAGGAAAACGATAATGAAGAAGGGATGGGGAAAGAATAACAGGAGGAAAAGAAAGAAGATGAATGGTGAAGTGGGGGAAGATGAGAAGGAGGAGGAGGGGGCGGAAGAAAAGGCAGGAGAAGGAGAGGAGGGGCGGGGGAAGGAGGCCGGGGGGAGGGGCAAGCCACACACTTCACTTGTGTTGGCTTAAGTTCTTTATACATGTTTCACGCAAGTTACTTCTACCAATGAACTTCGCGCTCTTCTGCACATTAAAGCTGCAGAACTTTTTCTCGGCATATTTTCTCCTTCCTTTTTACGCTTTTTTTTTCTTCCTCCTTTCCTCTCTTCGTCTCTCTCATTCTCTCGCTCTCTCGTAAATGAAAGCACTCAGCGACTGCATTAAGAATGAGAAAAGAAAATGCATTCATGATATTTTGTGCAGTTCATATTCGTTACACTAGGGACGCTGTGCCCTGATGTGCATGCGATGGGAGAGGGAAATAAACGGAGAGGAGAGAGAGAGAGAGAGAGAGAGAGAGAGAGAGAGAGAGAGAGAGAGAGAGAGAGAGAGAGAGAGAGAGAGAGAGAGAGAGAGAGAGAGAGAGAGAGAGAGAGAAGAGAGAGAGACAGAGCGAGGAGGGACAAAACAAGCCATAACAAAATGGCGGCCAACGAAAGAACGGATCCCAAGTTAGTGAACAAGGGGAGCGCCGCCCCCCCTCCCCCCCGACCCAACCCTCTGCCTCCCCTCTTCTCCTTCTCTACTGCCTCTCTCTCTCTCCCCAAACCTCCTCACCCCTCCTACGCCCCTCCTCTCCCCCCACACCAGGCCAAGCTGAGCCACCCCTCGCACCGCCCCCCCCCTCCCCTGTGCCCCTTCCCCGCCCCCTCTGCCCCTAAGACAGTAAATATCCCAAGTGACGTTAAGCACAGTCACGCAGGAAATAAAAGGCGGAGTTGGGGATATAAAGATGTGGGGAGAAGGGAAGGAAGAAGGGGGAGGGCAGGGAGGAAGAGGAAGAAGAGGCGGAGGAAGAAGAAGGCGAAAAAAAGAGGGAAGGAAAAGAAAGAGGAGGGAGAGGAGAGGGAAGGAAGGGGAATGGAAGGAGGGAAGCGACTGAGACAAGATGGGGTCGCCCTTGTTAGGTCCCTGAACGCCCCCGCCCGCCCCCCTCCCCCCTCCCGCGGACACAATAGGTACAAGCCGCCTTCGACAGCTTATCGCAAGAAAGCCGAAGCCGCCTTTCTGGCCGAAGTCGACACCTTAAAACAATTCCAGAAGCGAGGAAGAGAGAGAAAAAGGGAAAACACTTCGAGCAGGACCTTCCTGGGTCACAGCGCGCTCCTCCTCAAGGCCCGCGCCCGACGAGCCCCTTCCATTCACTGTAAAGTCACAGATAAGAGAGAAAAAAGCCCTCCCCTTCCTCTCTCCTCCCCCTCCCCCTCCTCCCCCCGCGCACACCTCCAGAGCTTTGCCTATAAATCTCAAGAACATATTCCAAGATCAACTTCTTCCAGGAATATAGAGTGGGCGGTCCGTATACAAACTTTCTCCCCCTAGGCTCTCTGGAACGCAACAAAATTCCCATTCCAACTTTGAAAACATTCCGGGCCGCTTCTTGACAGCTCGACCTTCGGCCCGGGTGACTTAAGAGCCAGACTCGCGCGCGACGGTCAGGACCCAATTTAAGGCACTCTCCTCCGCTATATGCAAGTATTTTCATGGGAATTTGGGGATTCTGAAGGAAATAAACAGGATTGAGACGGATGAAAGAAATCGGGCCGAGGGGCGCGGCGGCGGATGACTGCCCTCCGCCCGCCAGGCGAGGAAGGGGCGCCGCCCTTTGATCCGCCGACGCCGAAGGGAATCGAATATCCCGCAGAAGGGGCTGCGACCCCGCCACGCTCCCATGACCTCGCTCCTGCGGGAGGGAGGGAGAGAGGGAAGAGGGAGAGAAGAGGGAGAGGGGAGAGGAAGAGAGGAGAGAAGAGGAGAGGAAGAGGGAAGGAGGGAGGAGGAAGAGGGAGGGAGGGAGGGAGGGAGGGAGGGAGAGGAGAGGAGGGAGAGGAGGGGGAGGAGAGAGAGAGAGAGAGAGAGAGAGAGAGAGAGAGAGAGAGAGAGAGAGAGAGAGAGAGAGAGAGAGAGAGAGATAGAGAGAGAGAGAGAGAGAGAGAGTTCTTAACGCTGGACACGAAGGAAAAAAGCAAAGGCGGCCAAGCAGACAGAACAAGCCAGCGCAGGCACAAGGCGCGAGCGCCGAGGCTGCGCTGCCGCGCACGTGGCGCTGGCTGCGTGTGGTCTGCGGGTAAATCGGTGCCACCGTCACCGCCGTGACAGAAATGACACCGGGTGCCAGCCTCGTGGCACCGGCACACCACCACAAAAACGCCCACTCCGCCCACCAAAGCGGCTGCCCCGCCCGCCCATGAATCACGCTTTGTCTCACCTTCGACGACGTCCCCGGCGGGAGCAGAGGGGCGCGGGGCCGCCTCCTCGGGCGCCCGGGATGCCAAGGGCGGGAATCCCTGCGCGAGATTTCGTGCCTGATT
Organism: Penaeus vannamei; assembly: GCF_003789085.1. Classification (NCBI taxonomy): domain Eukaryota; kingdom Metazoa; phylum Arthropoda; class Malacostraca; order Decapoda; family Penaeidae; genus Penaeus; species Penaeus vannamei. The sequence continues at coordinate 864,820 of NW_020869420.1, read as the reverse complement.
CATGGCGGAACGTGTACCCCCCCCCCCCCGCCCCATTCTCACTTCCCTCGTTCCTTCCTCCTTCCTTTCATCCTCTTGTCTCCTCGCTTCGCAGTCGAATTCCTTACGCTCGGATCCCTCCATCATTTTTTTCTGAAAGACATTCCAGTTCCTTGCCCAAACCTCCCTCCGCCGCCGGACCTGCTTCCCGCCCGCTCTTGCCGCCCACGCCGCTCCTGTTTTACTAGAGGTTCGTTTCCCTCTTCCCCTTCCCCCTCCTCCTTGCCTCTCTCTCTCTCTCCCTCTTTCTCTCAGGCAAGTCGTACGTTGTTGGTATCTTGAGTGGTATCTGTCGGCTGTTTATGCCGCTCTATGTCACTGCACGACCTGCAGGCGGCGACGACTGCGGCACAGCGGCCCTCGCACGAGTGCCGCCCTCCGGCCCGGGTGGCACTCGTGGCCCTCGCCCCCCCCTCCCCCCTCCTTTTTTCCGGGCACTCCGTCTATCGTCGCTCGCGGGTCTTTGAGCCTGACAGTTTTATCTCCGCGGGCGTCGCGTCCTCTTGTGCCGCCTTCGATGGGCGGAGATCGACGGCGGGCGGAGAGGGGAGGAAGGAGGGACAAGGGAGGAAAGGGAAGAAGAAAAGATGTTTGCAGAGCCCGTTAAATGCCCGTTACATCATCGCAGTGTACAAAGATGGCGCCGATACCTTGACGCGCGGAGAACGGCCTCCTTATGAAGTAGCGTCGAGGCGCGAGACCCGCAGATGTCGAGGGCGTTCGTGCGGCTCCGGGCGTCGGGCGCGCAAGGGGCGTTCACCGAGGGCGCCGCACGTGCCTCGCGGGCTGGAGGACGAGCCTCGCCCTCCGCCGCGACCCGACGCCGCGCCCTTCAGTGCGGTCTCTCGCGGTCTGTTTTCCTTCCTCTTCGTTCGTCCGTCCCTTGGCCCGACGCTGAAGCATTTCCCTCCGACCGATGAGCCATCGCGGCGAATCTTCCAAGTCGGCGGCTGAACATCGGAGTCGGGCGGTCGCTCGCGAGCGCTATCTGCGGGGACATCGCGAGGCGCCCCCTCCCCCTCCTCATTGGCCCCCGCTCCTTACCCCTCCACCCCATGACCCCCTCCCTCCTCATCACTCTCTCTCCCCTCCCCTTCCCTCCTCATTGCCCCCCTTCCCCCTTTGACCCCCCCCTCCCTTGCTGCCATCGCTCCTCCCAGCTGATGGATGCCTCGGCGGCGCTGGTAAACATGGCCGCCGTTTTACACCTCAACACGAAAACAAATTGGCGGTGACACGCGGCGGCCGAGTGTCGTCATACTTCTTCGCCAAATTATGCACGGTGTCGGGGGCGTCTCCGCGGAGCCTCGGGGCGCCCCTCGGCCTCTCCTGCGCCGTCCTTCCTCTGTCGCTCCTTCTCTCTCTCTCCTCTCTCCTTTCGCACTCTTTTTCCTCCTCCTATCGGCCATACCCGATCGCCTATTAATCCCCAAATATATTGTCGCTTCTAGCTCTCTCGTCTTCCTTATCCCTCCCTCTCTCCCCCACCTGCCAAGTCTCCCCGGGTATCTCTTGGCACCTTTGTACAAAATGCCCGTCCCCTCCCCCCCCTCCCTCCTCTCAGCTGGGACGTCCCCCACTCCCCCCTCCCCTTCCTTCTCCCTTTAGCAAAAATATATCATCCAAAGTGACAGATTGGGATGTTATCGGTGCTTTACTGCATCGCCTGAAAGGGGCGTTTTTGCTCTTAAATAAACCCCACCCCCTCCCCTCCCCTCTCTCCTTAGCTCCTCTTCCTCTCCTATCCCCCGCCCCCCACCCCCGTCTTCAACCCGCGGTGGGGGGTCCGCGGCTTTTTAGGCGATTGCTTAACTCGACGGGTGATGGGAGGAAGAAGAGGAAGAAGAAGGAGGAGGAATGAGGAAGAAAAAGAATAAGAAATGAAGAGGAAAAAGAAGAAATGAAGAGATAGAAGAAGAAGAAGGAAGAGGAGGGAGTAAAGGAAGGGAGAGAAAAGAGGGGGGGAGGGAAAGGGGACAACGAACGGGGTTGAGAGGAGGAAAAGAAAGGGGAGATGTGATAAACGTGATAACCGGGAGGCAGACACAAAAAAGTTAGAACCTGAAAAGAACGCGACCAAGACTTAAAGGGAGAATAAAGAAGAAGAGGCCATAAACGAGAGGAAACGGTGAGAGTGAAAGCTCGCGACTCCCCCCCCCCTCCCCCCTCCAACAGCCCCTCAAGACGCAGCACACAACCGCAACAACGCCTTCCTTCTTCACTTTGACACCCATGAATGACGCCCTCCCCAACCCCTCCTCTCCCCCCATTTCCTTCCCTCCTCCGATCACCTTCCCATGACCTGGCCATGAGAACCTCCCCCTCTTTCTCTCTCTCCTCTCATCTCCCGATTTAACACACCCTTTCCCTTCTCTCCTCTCTGTGAGTCTTCTCCGCGCCCCGAGGTCAGGTCACGGGTCGCGGGGCGGAGGCGAGGGGAGAAGAGGGTCACACAAAGTGATTCCTGTTGTAGGTCACCCGAGCCGATGTGGAGCTTTCAGGTGCAAGGGACCCGAGCGCCGCCGGGCCGCCTTAAAGAAAATATATACAGGCGTCTTTCTATTTCTTTCTCTCGCGTCTATTGCTTGCTCTCTCTTTCTCTCTTTCACTTTCATATTCGCTATTTAGATTTGAGAACAGAGTGAAATACATAAAACGATAAACTTTTCAGGCCCGAGTCAACCCAACAATAAATTCATTATGCCTACGACTATGACACTGAGAAACGTTATGTGCAGGAAACATTAGCGTCAAGGCATGAAATAAAGTGAAAACACATGTATCTGCCCCGACGTTTGGGGTGAGGGGAGGGGAGGGGGAGGAGAGGAGGAGGAGGGACCAAAGGGGGAGGGGAAAGGGGGAGCGGGGAGAGAGAGGGAGAAAAAGAGCGAATGTGTGAGATTACAAGACGTAGGAATGTCCTTGACAGTGCCGACTGACTACTCCTTGTGGGTCCTCTCGCCCTCCCCCCCCCCTCCTCTACGTAAGTGGTGGGGTGCGGGGCATGAGCGGGATGGGGTGGGGGCAGAGGAGGGGGGGTGGGGCAGGGGGCATGAGTGGCACAGAAGCATTATGATCATCAGCAAAGCAGCAGCAGTAGCAGGAGGCAACGCGAGTCGATTAGGCCGTCGACAATGATATCAAAGCAAAGCTGGTAATGAGATGACGCAGCAAACAACACTAATTGGCGCACTTTGCCGGCATAACAACGACGGCGGCGGCGGCGGCGGCGGATGCCTCGGGAGTGACATCAGGCGCTCGACGGGCCCGCCGCCAGGGGCCGCTAAACGCCCGAGATCGCCGCCCACCCTCTTCTAAGGGCGCCGACATCTGCCGCACATGGGCGCTGCGCCGCTGAGCGGAACGCCCCGGCAAATTCTGTAAAGTTACCATGATATATTTTCGCGTCAACAGCTGGTGCGGGAGAGCGACTAGAAGCCAGGCGGAGGCGGCCAGAGGTCGGATGCGGGGGCTTGCTCTCAGGGGAGGGGAGGGGGGGGAGGCTTACAGCAGTAACTATGGCAAACAGGAAACGCAAGGAAGGAAAGGAGAATAAGGAACTCTAAGAAATCAAATGATGCGTTGTGGGTGAGCGAGAGAAAAAAGGAAACGGAAACAAAATCCTTCTAGGAGGCCGTCCTTCCTGAGGCCGAAGCGCAAAGCCAAGCTGTTGCATTCTAAGGGGGCGGCGTCAGGGGGGGGGGAGGGCTGATAAAGGGCCGGGGGAGGGAAATGAAAAAAGGAAAAGGGGAAATATGGAGAACAAGACAATAATAATGATAAAAAACGCAAATCAACAAATAAATAAGAGACACAGCCTTGTAAAACGTGCCAAAAGCTTACTCACAAGGGGCGCCTTGTTGGGTTGTCACTGTAATGCAAGGAACAAGGTGAATCTCCTTACAAGAACGGCAGAAGGAAGGGAGAGGGGAAGCGGAGGAGAATCGGGAGGAAGGAAGGGAGGAATAAGGGGAGGGGAGGCAAAGAGGGGGGGGAATTAGGGGAGGGGGAATGGGGAGGGTAGCATGGGGGGACATTTTTAAAAACACCTTACTTCTTTTACATGTATGAATGTCACTAATCAGAAGAAGTGAGAAGAAAGGGGAAACGGGAATCACAAAGAGAAACCAAAATGTAAAAGAGAAAATTTAGCGAAAAGATTTAGCCTTAGAATCCTATAGCATTGCCCCCCCCCCCCCCCGCCCCTGTAGGATTCCAACTCTGACGTGAATAACTTTGTGACGTCATCATTAAAAAAGAGAGTAGTCACGTGAGTTCCCAGAGAGCAACATCTAGTCATTATTTGTCAAATAATCAAATGTCAAAATCCTCTCCTCAAACACCCTCCCCCGCCGCCCCTCCCACCAGTGCGAGACATATTAAAAGAGGAATAAGGACAGACGGAGATCACAATGGCCGGCGATATTTGCCCGCTCGTGAAGGCTAATGCGCCGATTGATACGTTTTTGCCGCTGATGAGGCGGCCGCGATCACGGCAAATGGCGCCCTCATTGCCGCCGCGCCAGCTTTTTTATATTTTTTAAATGACACGCCAGATGGACGGCCGTAATGGCTGTGCAAAAGGACGCGGCCGCCGCCGACGGGCGCTCGCCCCGTGTCTCCCGAGGGGGAACTCGCCCTTACGGACACCTGGCGTCGGAGCAGGTAATGGCGAGGTCGTTCAGCCGGTCGTCCGCCGCGACACGACACGACGGCGAGGAGGAGGAGGAGGAGGAGGAGGAGGAGGAGGAGGAGGAGGAGGAGGAGGAGGAGAGGAGGAGGAGGAGGAGGGGAGGAAGGAGGAGGAGGAGGAGGAGCAGGAGGAGGAGGCCGGGTCGTTCGCGCCCTTAAAGAGAGACGACGCCGCCGCCGTCGCCTCTCACCTTTCTCCCCCCCCTCCTCTCTCTCTCTCTCACCCTTTTTATCAGCTCCATTTACATATTTTGAGTTCGTTAAAAAGGGAAAAAATAATCTTTTTACCTGAATTACAAAAAAACTAAAAGCAAACATAGAGATATATAGACAGACACATAGAGACGTACAGACAGACGACAGATAGATAGAGACGTACAGACAGACAGACAGACTGACAGAGAAAGAGAAAGACCGAACGAAAGAAGAAGAGTCAAAAGGACACTTCTTCAGCCTGGACCCCCCCCCCCCCCCCACAGCGCGGAAGGAGCGAGCGGCGGTGTCTTCTCGGCGACATTGTGAGGCCGTAGAACCATGTTTTATTAATAAGTCCCCGAGAGTTTTCCTTCCATCTGGATGCGCGCAAGAGAGAGTGAGAGAAAGGGGAAGAAAGGAGGAGAGGAAGAGAAAGAAAGAAGAGAGAGAGATTAAGAGTGAGTGAGAGAGAGAGAGAGAGAGAGAGAGAGAGAGAGAGAGAGAGAGAGAGAGAGAGAGAGAGAGAGAGAGAGAGAGAGAGAGAGAGAGAGAGAGCAGAGTCTCGCGGGACAGAGCCAAGATGCAGCAAAGTCAAGATGCTGTTCGCGAGATAGAAGAAAGGAGGAGAGAGGGAGGGGAAGGGGGAGCTCAGAGCCCTACGTAGCGGGGGGAGGTAGAGGGGGTAGGAGGCTGAGGGAAGGGGTTGAGGAGGGGGGGGGCGTTATCAGGAGACGCTGCCGGCCAGGCTTCCGTTGCGAATGTTGCTCAGGTTGCACACATGAGGCAGAATCCCGATAAGAGCGCGGGTCGAGGCTCCGCGTTATCTTAGATGGAGAGGGCTTCCCCGCCCATTTCCAGCCGCGAGTCGGGGGCGGGGTCGAGGGCGCGAGGGCGGCCTCTCCTTCGAGGCACAAGCGTGAAGGCATCCGCGGGGCCTTCGCCCCAAGAGTGCCACGCGAGAAAAACGGAGAAAAGGGAGAGGAAATGAGACAAAGAACAAACAGAGGAAAGCGATTCCTTTTCTTCTCACCTCCACGCCTCTCCTTCTCCTCGCTTCTCCTCCCAACTCCCCCTCTTCCCTTTCCCCCTCCCCCTCTCCCTTCCAGCGCATTTGAAGTCCTTTTAAAGTCCGAGTGTGGCACTCTAATCCCCCGCTCGGCCCAACAGACCGCCCTTATTAGTCACATGAGCAGCGGCTGAGAAATAAACACACGAGAGAGCGGGCGGGCGGGCGCGCGGGTGTGGAGGGAGAGGGGTGGGGGCCGGCCGGGGGAGGAGGGGCGAGGGTGGGCGGGGGGCAGGGCGCCCTTATCGGCAGGCAGATGGCGGCGCCCGAACTCAATCTGAATGCAAATTGGGATATACAAATTTTGAGGTTCACTGACCAATTCTGATACGGTGTCCGAGCGGCGCACGCGGTGTTATGGCCGATCATTTACATTTGGGCGAAGGACAAAGGCCGTGTCCGCGCGCCGCGAACACGGCCTTTAATCGCGCTCTAAAGCCGTTCGCGAGGGCCGTTCGCGAGGGTCGGCGGTGGGCGGCCCGAGGCAAGACGGCCGCCCATCACCGGCCCAATGCCACTCATGAGCGCAGGGCTTTCGGGCGGGATGGGCGGGATATTTCCTCTTTTTTCGCCTGTTATGTAAACCGCCTCGATCGATGGCTTTTCGGGCGGCCATTCCGGCGCGGCAATTGTTGAGGGAAACTTATGGGCGGGATCGCGCGGACGATTTCATAATCCCAGAGTCATAAGGAGGCTCATAACCACGACATTATAACCTCATTCTACACCCTCCCATCCCCTCCCCTCCAGGCCCTATGAGTAAGCACTTCCAGCCGATCTTAACCCCTCCCCCTTCCCCTCCCCTCTTTCTCTCCCTTCCCCTCCCCTCTTCCTTCCTTCTTCCTCCTCCTCTTTCTCTCCTTCCTTCCCCTCTTCCTCTCCTTCCCTCCCCTCCCTCTTTCTCTCCCTTCCTCCCTTCCCTCTCCGTCTCCTCTCTTCCTCCCTCCCTCACTCTCTCCTTCCTCTCTTCCTCTCCCTCCCTTCCCTCCCCTTTCCTCACCTGTGTCTTCGCAGCTTTAAGCCCGAACAACTAACCTTTTCCTCGCGGCCGACCTCTGCCTCCAGCTGTCACTCCCTCTCACTCGGAGGCCGACGTCTGGAGGGCGAGGTCGGAGCCCCTCCCGTCCCCTCCATATCTATTTTCTCTATTTCTCTCCCTCCATATCTATTTTCTCTCTCTTTGTCTATCTCTGTTTATTGTCCTTTCTATCTACGTCTTTCCCTCTTGTTTCTCTTTCTACCTTTTCTTTCATTTTCTCCTCTTTATCTGTCTCCCTTTCTCTATATATCTATTTTATCTTTCTATAGCCATATATTTTTTGTCCTTTCTGTCTATCCCTTTCCCTCTTGTTTCTCGTTATATCTACTTTTTTCCCTTTTCCTTTAATTATCTCTATATCTATCTTTTTAGTCTATCTTACTCTTTCCCTTTTTTTCTTCTACTTTTTTTTTCCTTATCTCTCTTCCTATCTCTCTCTCTCTCCTTTATGTCTTGCTTTCGTTCCCAGAAGAAAGTGACTAAGAGAGGTAAAAGAATATAACAATCACGGACATGGAAAGAGGGGAAAACAAGAGAAAGAACAATAATTTCGGGAAAAAAATGAGGTGTGAGGCAGCGGTCCTTACGAAATGAGGAGGAGGAGGAAACGAGGATTAAAACCTCCGGGTGAAAACAGAAGGCCAGGGGTGACGGGGGATGGGCGGGGGGGGGGGGCAGAACTCTCTTTAATTCTCTCGATTTTACTTCCTTCCCTTCGCCCCCGGGGGAATAGAGGGAGAAGGGAGGGGGGAAGAGGGATAGGGAGAGAAGAGAGAAGGAAGAGAGAGAGAGAGAGAGAGAGAGAGAGAGAGAGAGAGAGAGAGAGAGAGAGAGAGAGAGAGAGAGAGAGAGAGAGAGAGAGAGAGAGAGAGAAGAGAGAGAGAGAGAGAGAGAGAGAGAGAGAGAGAGAGAGAGAGAAGAGACGAAAAACACTGACAGAAAAAAAAAAAGACTTTAAAAAGATAACGAAAAAAACGGAACAAGCAAAAGACAGCAGCAGCCCGACATACCGACGGACAGACAGACAGACAGATACATCAACATCCATAGACAAGCCAAACAGACCGAAACAGGAATAAAAGCCGACGCACAAACGAAGCAGAATGACATCCAGATAATTCCCCACCCCCCTTACCCCAAACCCGCTACCCCCCCCTCCCCTCCCTGGCTCGCAAATTTTTTCACCGATCTATATATATATATATTTCCTTTTTTTTTTTTTTTCATACGCTTCTATATATTTGTTTATTATTCATATTCACGGATATATTTTTAGGCGAGTAGTGATGGCGGGATTGGGATATTATTGGGAAATCCCGGGCGGGCGAGAGAGGCTGTAATGCGGGGCGGGAAGGTCCAATCCCGCGCTATGGAAATATGTGTGTTTGTGATGATGCAGCTTTATAAAGTGTGGATAAAATGGAATGGAAAAGGAGGAACTCAGAGAGGGGGAGGGGAGGGGAGGGAGGGAGAGGGGGGGGAGAGGAGAAAGGAGAGGGGGAAGGAGAAGGAGAGAGAGAGGGAGAGAGAAGGGAGAGAGAGAAGGGAGATAGATAGATAGATAGCTGGATAGATAGAGAGAGAATGAAAAAAAAAGACGTCAGAAATTCTACATAACAAAAATAGCAAGAAAAAATAAAAAAAATAAAAAGGAAACAAGATACGGAAACAACAAGAAAGAAAAGAAAAGAAAAGAAAAACACGAAAATTAGAGACTAAGTAGAATATATAAGCGAATGACAGATAAAAAAAGATAACAAAACGGAAATAACGGCCTCAAAGCGGGCAAACCCCGGGCGCTTCCATAACGCTGACACTCATCCCGGCAACACACCATCCATCGCAGGTTCGCGATTCAAACCAGGAATCAATCCCCGCACCCTGGGGGAACGGGGGGGGGGGGGGGGGGGGCGAAGGGGGGGAGGAGGAGGGAAGGGTGGGGAAGGGTGGGGAGGGGAGGGAGGGGAAGGGGGAAGAACAAGTGAGCATCGCATAGGGACGAGAGGGAGAGGGGGGGAAGGAGAGGAGAAAAATAGGTAGGGAGGAAGAGAGGAAGGTAGAGAGGGAGGTAGAGAGAGAGAGAGAGAGAGAGGAGAGAGAGAGGAGAGAGAGAGAGAAGAGAGAAGAGAGAGAGAGAGAGAGAGAGAGAGAGAGAGAGAGAGAGAGAGACAAAAGAGACAAAGAAACAGAAAAAAAAATATATAATCAGACCGAAACCAGACAGAGAAACCAAAATAGGGGAGGGAGAGAGGGGGAGGGAGGGAGGGAGGGAGGGAGAAGAGAGGGGAGAAGAGAATGAGATTGTCGGAGCTTTGTTATGGTCATTCTTCTCTCTCTGTTTTCCATTAGAGTGTATCAATGAGGTGCGTGGCAGTCGGCGGCGGGAGAAAGCGGTGCTATGGCTGCTGTTTTGCGAGGGGGGGGAAGGGGGGGGGAAGGAAGGAAGGAGGGAGGAAGAAGGAAGGAAAAATAGGAGGGGGGAGGGAGGAGGAAGGGAGGGGAAGGGAGGGGGAGGGGGGAGGAAGGAGGAAGGGGGAGGAGGGGAGGAGGAGGAAGGGAGGGGGGAATGGAGGAGGAAGGGAGGAGGAGGGGGAGAAGGAAAGAAAGGGGGGGGAGAGGGGGAAGAAAGGAGAGGGAGAGAGGTGGAAAAAAGAAAGGGAGGGTAAGGGGGTTGAGGAAGAAAGGGAGGACAGGGTAGAAAAGAGGGGAGGATGAAGGGAGGATGGGATAGAAAGAGAAAGAGGAGGGGAGGGAAGGGGTAAGGGGAAGGGCGAGGAGGGGGTAGAAAGAGAAAGAGGAGGAGGAGGAGATTGGTGGGAACAGAGACCAATGATGACGATGATTAATCATGGAAAATAAAGAAAGGAGGGGGAAAAGACGACATAGAGAAAACGAAATGTATGATGAGACAGAGAAAAAGAGAGAACGATGCATTTCTTCCCCCGAATCATAGAGGGAAGAAAAAGAATTAACATTTTCCCCTTATGTCTCTTCATTTACTCTTTTTTCCTTCCTTCTCGTCTCTTTCTATCTATCTTTCCTCTCTCTCTCTCTTTCTTAATCTTTCACTTTCTCTTCCACGAAAAACAAAGCTCGTAAACAGGTTAGAAAGAGCGATAAAACACCAGGTATAAGAAGAATAGATAAATAATTGATAAATAAAAAAATGCAACACCAAAGAGGAGAAATGATAAAACGCAACGCCCAAAAAGGGAACTAGAAAGATAGAGAAAAAGAAAGAAAAAAGGAAAAATAACTTGAAAATCTGACAATAGTGAACACGGTGGGTGGAAAAAAAGGCGATATGTCGAGAATGAAACGTATAACCAGATACGGGAGAGAGATAGAGAGAGAGAGAGAGAGAGAGAGAGAGAGAGAGAGAGAGAGAGAGAGAGAGAGAGAGAGAGAGAGAGAGAGAGAGAGGAGAGAGAGAGAGAGAGAGAGGAGAGAGAGAGAGAGAGAGAGAGAGAGAGGAGAGAGAGAGAGAGAGAGAGAGAGAGAGAGAGGAGAGAGAGCGAGCGAAGGAGAGAGAGAGAGCGAGGCGAGAGAACGGGCCCAGGCGAGCGAGCGAGCGAGCAAAAGAGAGAGAAAGCGAGGGAGAGCGAGAAAGACCCCGAGCGGGCGAGCGAGAGAGCGAAATGGCGAGAGAGAGCGAGAGGGAGAGATGAAATTTGGTTCTGGTATATTTTGATGGAGTGTTTTCGATTAAGCTAATACCGGAGCGAGGGGCTGGCGCACCAAGCGTGACTGCACGATGACTTTTTCAGTGTGGCGAATTAGTTGATATGTGAGAATGATAGAACCAATAAAAATAACAAAGGCATCAAAAACACTGGTTTAAAAGTTCATCCGAAATGGGTAATATGCGTTTTTTTTTGCTATATAAAAACGCTATTTAGATTTATGATTTTTTATTTTCATATCGTGGATTTTTGAAGCGTTTTTAAAAAATCTCTCTCCACGTGTATATATATTTTTTCATATACTCCTTTTTTTCAGAATCGAAAGCTCATATCACTCAAAAAATATAGATTGGCCTGTATGCGTTATCCTTTTTATTTTTTTGTTTTTTTTTATTCATTTTACTTTTTTCTATATATATATTCCAGCGATCGCGCGGCGCTCCCGATGTTTTTTTTCTCTCTCTCACGCGCTAAAACCTTCGCGAAAAAAAGAAAATGTTCCGACGCCGCCGCAGCGTCCGCCGTCTCTTCCCGCCAACCGGAAATGATACAAAAACAAGATCAGCTGATTATTCGCAAGCCAGCGACTCCATGAATATAACCACCAGCGCTGACGGATTATCGACTTGTTACAGTTTCCCCTCCCATACATACATACATACACAAATACGTACACGCATAGACAACACACGCGCGCGGACATGCAAATTTCCCCCTTATCCCCGAGCGACAGAAGGTCCATCAGGCGTATCCTTCCCCTTCCTCTCCCTCCCTCCCCTCTTTCCGAAAGACGAGCCCGGCCGTCACGCCATAATCGAACCTATCAACCAGGGGCATAAGGGTCATCGGCGCTCTGATGCGGGGTATTTGAAGAGCGACCGGAGGAATGGAAGGAAGAGGGAAGAGGAACAGAAATAAAGATGATAATAAGAGAGGAGGAGAAAGAAGAAGAATTTGAGCAATAATAATAATAATAATCGCAGTAATAATAATGATAATGATAATGATGATAATACTAATGATAATAATAATATTAATAATAATAATGATAATGATAAGGACAAAAATGATAATCTATAATAATAATAATAATAACATGGTAGAATGCATAAATAACAATAATAAATTCAATGATACTAAGAGAGGGAGAGGAAACGCGGATGATGAAGAGGAGGAGGAGGACGCATAATAATCAGGAGGAGGAGCTGAGGAAGATGCCGGCGCACTACTTAGTCGCGCGGATGAGCCCGGCCCGAAGAGCGGTCAGGGGGCGAAACATGGCTTCCTCTCCGCGCCGACTTGTCATCTCTCGTCGCGCTGGAATTTGTAAGGCGATGGCTTTCGCCGCCGCCCTTTTGTGTTACCGGGGAGGGACGCCACGCCGGGCGGAAAGCATTCTTTACCGGGATGTGCGCATATATCAAGGAGTTTAAAAGGGCGGAGGCCATCCGTGCTACAGCTTCTGTGTACAAGAAGCTCGGGCTGGGCGGCGCGGCGGCGGGAAACCCGGGACAATAAGCTCAGGTTTTTCTCTTTTTCCTTTTGGAAAATTTCCCTTTCGGCGGAGATGGCTTCCTCGCGGGGATCTATGGCGCGGGAACGGCGGGGGGGGTTGGGGCGTGCGTGCGTGCGTGTGTGTGTGTGTGTGTGTGTGTGTGTGTGTGTGTGTGTGTGTGTGTGTGTGTGTGTGTGTGTGTGTGTGTGTGTGTGTGTGTGGTGTGTGTCGGTTCACATTAAACGCTAACCTGTCATTATTGCAAATAACTTCCTTCTCTAACCCTTAGAAATACATTAAACAAACACTCCTACAATTAAAGATACACAAACAAACAACAAACAAACAAACAAACAAAAAAACACCAAATCGAAATCACACCACGCATCCCAAACGTCATCCACACCAAACAAACAAACAAGCAAAAGTTTCTAAACAAGTAAAAAGAAAAAAAAAAATCAAACTACAAACTACCCACTACGCCCATAACCACCACCAAATAATAATAATAATAATAATAATAATAATAATAATAATAATAATAATAATAATAATAATAAAAAACTAAAAAAAAAACACCGCCACCACTCAAGCAGCACCTCGAAGGGCCACCTACCTGGACAGGATCTTGGAGACGCATCCGTGGGACACCCTCAGCTGGCGCGAGATGTCGCAGGGGCGGACGCCGTTGTGTGCGAGCTCCACTATTCTCTGGCGCACCATGTCGGGCAGAGGGCGGCCGTTCACGAAGACGCCGCCCAGCTGGTTCACGCCGCCATGGCCTGCGGGGAGAGCAAAGGGGGTTAGTGGGGGTGGATGGGTGGGGGTGGGATGTAGGGAGGTGTGGAGGAAGAGGAAGAGAGAGAGAGAAGGGGGAGAAGGACAGGGAAAGGGAGAGGGAGAGAGGGAGAGGGAGAGGGAGAAAGAGAGAAAGAAAGAGAAAGAGAAGAGAGAGAGAGAGAGAGAGAGAGAGAGAGAGAGAGAGAAGAGAGAGAGAGAGAGAGAGAGAGAGAGAGAGAGAGAGAGAGAGAGAGAGATACATGAGACATGATTAAAAATTAAATTATTACAAATATAAAACACAGTACAACAAACAATTAGCTTTCCAAACACCAACTAAGACTTCATTAATGCGAGTAAACAGCGGCAACAAGAGCGGTTAGTCACAGTCCCAAGAAGGAATCCATTCAAGAAACGAGGCTTCATGCAACGGCAGAACTGCCAGCGGGCGCAGACTCTCCGCCGAATCGCGCGCAGCCAAAACGCTCCCAATCGGACTCCGCGAATTCCGCCGAGGCCCGTCCGGGGCAGCGGGCGAGGGCGGCGGGCACGTGGCATGCGGCGGGCGACGTAACAGAAAAATAATGAGCGGCGCACAAAGGCCTCCGAGTGACCTCCTCCATAAACAGGGTATCCATCTCGAGGCCGCCATTGTGGCGCGGCGCCCGACTCCATCGCGCTTTGTGGGGAGTCATTTATACGAGCATTACAAGGCGGCGCCGGATAATACACGTTAAAGTGAGCGTTCGGAGCCCCGCGGCCGCGCGCCGCGTCCCACAGGCTATCGGCGCCGCGGCAGGATTTTCCGCTCTGCCGCCGAGGGGCATTGTGGGGCGCGGCGGGCACGGCGCCGGATGAAACACTATGGAATGAAACGCTCCTTTCCCGAACACAGGCGCTCAATGGAGTGTTTGGCGGGCCAGCTGCGCTCGCGGGCATTCGGGCAGGAGGACGGGGCTGCCCTGCCGACCGCAGGCCCGCTATGCACTTGAGACGGGATCGGCGGCAGGAACGCCACGGGCAGGCAGCAGATGCCGAAGGGAAGGCAAGGGCGTCGTGGGCGGCAGAGAGGAACAAGACCCGCTGTCCCGTCCAAGATGCGCCGTAATACAAAATCGCACACATTAAGGAATGCATAAAAAAGGAAAATCAAAAGTCGAGCGAATTCCTTTCGTCCCAAAGCCATTCGATGCTCATCTGTGTTTCCCTTTCCAGCCCCCCCTCCCCCCCTCTCTCCCGGTCTCTGATTGCCTCACGGGCACTTCCGACAGTCACATTTCATGGCATATGATTCTTTATAGAGACGTACCCCAAAGGCTTTTATCACGTGCAGTCAGCGAGACGTATAGGCCACATGATACCCCTATCTTCACATTAGCTTGGGCAAGGGGCTAGGGGCAGGGAGGGGGACGGGTAGGGGTGGGAGAGGGGGTAGAGAAGGCGGGGACGAAGGACCGATCCCGACAAAGACCAGAGTTACATTAATTATTTATCCGCTTATTCAATTTATTTACTTTTCGTCCGGTTAGGTGTGGCGCTGGAAGACTTTAAACACAAGGATCCGACTGGTTTCCGGGGCCGGGCGGCGAAGCGAGCAATCCGACAGAGTTAAGGATCTCAATAGCCTACGAGAGCTCTTGACTCTCCGTCGCCCTCGCGTTTGTAATGATGTATTGTTGCAGGGCCGGAGGGAAGGGAAGGGAAGGGAGGGGAGAGAAGGGGAGGAAGGGAAAGGGAAGGGAGGGAGAGAACGAGAAAAAGGGAAACCGCTATTGTCGCTCTCTCCGTCCCTCCACTTCCTCCTTCCTCTCTCTCTCTTTCTTTCTCTTCCCCATCTGGCTTCCTCGCACACTAAATGAACTTCCGCAGAACAAGAGAGAGCGGAAGAAGAGAAAGAAAGAGAGAGAAAAGAGAGAGAGAGAGGGAGAAGGGACAAGGAAACAAGCCAAGCGCAGGTCGCCGCCCCGTGCCCGTCCTCTGAATGGCGTCAATCAAGTCACCAGGTGCCCGATGCCTCCCCCCTCCCCTCCCCTCCCCTCCCTCCCGAACCGCCATGGAACCCCCCGTCGAGCCTGTCCCCTCCCCCCCCCTCCTTCCCATTGTGGGTACTGTGTGGTATGCCCGATTTACGCTGTCCCGATGCCCTCCCTCCGCAAACACTCGCGCGGGCATCGATAAACCCACCAAAAATAAACTCCAAACCTAGAGTAACACCCTTCCCCCTCCCCTCCCTCCCCCGCTCCCTCAGCTGTGCCCACCGACGTCTGCGAACTGACGTCGATCCAACGTCCGCGGGGGAAGGATCGCGACGTCAAATCAATCTTCAATTCACTTACCCTGCCCTCCCTTCGTGCCCTCTCCTCCTGCCCTCTTTTCCCCTCCCCTTCCCCTCCCTTCCTGCCCTAACCCCTCCTCGCTCCCCTCCCTCCCCTCCCCGCCCTGAAGAGAGCTCCAGCCCCCTTCTTCGGCGTATTAATTATGCATTCCGAACCTTGCTGTGTCATTAGATTACAAAACGATGGCCAGATAAACCATTGAAAACATATGTTCTCTCCCCCGACCGCACCTGTTAGAGGGCGGGGTGGGGGAGGAGGGGGAAGGAAGGGGGGAAGGAGGAGGAGGGGGGAGGAGGAGGAGATGGTCACTTAGGTGTCATCTGTTTGTTCTGGATCAGATAAGTGGATTTGAGGGGGGGCGATAAGTAGGTGTCGGGTGGGGAAGTGGAGGGGAGAAGGGAGATAAGGAGGGGGTGAGGAGAACAAGGAGGACGGAGGGGGAGGAAGGCGGGAGGGAAGGGGAGAAGAGGGATGATGAGGAATAAGTAGGTGTGATGCGAGTATCAGACTGCGGGATCTAATGCCCCCCACCCCCCCTTTCTCTCTTTCCTCCCTCCCTCCCTCTCTCTCTCTCTCTCTCTCTCCCCTCCCCCTCTCTTTCTCCCCCCCCCTTCCTCGCAGACATCAAGAAGCAAGGAAACACAAAAACGCAAAAGCCTCCGAACCTCGTTGAAGGGAAGAGGCCACTAATGCAGTTGTTGTTACGCAGCGTCTGGGATGAAGAGGCGAAGGATGGATGGCTCGGGGGCGGGGACGGAATGAGTAATAAGGGAGGCAGACAATAACGAAGAAAGTGGAGGAAGGGAGAGAGGAAGGGAGAGAGGGAGGAGGGAGACAAGGGAAGGAGAAAAAAGAGAAAGGGAGTGAGAAAGAGTGAGAAGAGAGAGAGAGAGAGAGAGAGAGAGAAGAGAGAGGAGAGAGAGAGAGAGAGAGAGAGAGAGAGAGAGAGAGAGAGAGAGAGAGAGAGAGAGAGAGAGAGAGAAGAGAGAGATGAATAGAGAAAATAATCCCAACCAAGAGAAAAAACAGACACAGAAAGGGACACCAAACAAGTGGCACAACAGCGCAGATGGAGAGATAGGCATCGCAAGGGAGGGAGAGACAGAGAGACAAGGGAGAAGGGAGGGAGGGGAGGGAGGGAGGGAGGGGCCACTAATCCGTCAGTTTTGCTGCTCGTGTTCCCCCGATAAGAGGTCGGGGTGCGCGGCGATGGGCCATTATTATCAATTGTTTGATTGGATTAGCGGCGCGGCGGCTGTCAAGTGCCACGAGAGTGGCGGCGCCGATAAGTTACAAGCGCCGGTTCCTCCGCCTGCGGCTGCGGCTGCGACTCGCTCGCTCGTACCTGCTCGCAGGGGGAGGGGGAGGGGGGGGGGAGAGGAACGTCTGAGGACAGGATGAGAGGGAAGGGGTCTGCGCTCCCCCGCGAGTGGGAATCGCGAACAAACACGAAATGACGGACTCGACTCCTCCTGAAATTGAAAAAGGATGGAGGGAGGGCGGAGGTGGGCGGGGCAGGAGAGCGAGGGCGGGGGAGGGGGGAGGCAGGGAGGGCAGGAGCAGTAGCAGCGGCGCCACGTGCCGCCCCTTCAGATGGGCGCGATAGGCGAGGTCCCCGGGGGCGTCGCACCCCTACAGCGGCCGCCCATCACCCGACATACGCGTCCCGTGAGATGCGCGGATTAATTGTATCTCAAACAACCCTTTAAATCAATTCCCGCTGTGATGGCCTCGCGCGCCCGCCGTGGCAGCGCGTGCGGCCGTGTGCGCGCCTCTGCGTGTGCTTGTGTGTGTGCGTGTGTTTACCTACACAAATGTCAATGCACATAGGTATCTGGGGTACGTCACTGTCATTGCTTTGCACGAATGTCTCCGAGTCTCACTAAGGCGTGTGCCCGGAGAAGACGAGTCCTGCGGATTCACCAACCCACTCGCGGCTCCACAGGACGCGCAGACAAACAGGCAGACAGACAAATAGACAGACAGACAAACAGATAGACAGACAACAAGACAGAGAAACAGATAGACAGACAGACAGACAAACAGACAGACAGACGGACACGCGGTCTCAACACCAGCAGCTTGCGACCCCCTCGCGCTGACCCCTGAATAGCCGCCATTACCGCCGGGCCGCCCACAGAGGTCAGCGGAGGGCGCCCCGGGGGTCAAGTGACCGCCGTATTGTCACAACAACTGGACACGCGACCCGACCGACGCCCGACCGCACGGACTCCGAAAACCCGACTTGAATAACTTGTTTATCTTCGCTTTATTAGCGGGTTGCGGAGTCAAGGGGGTGGAGGGGTGTGGGGGTGGAGGGAGTGGGGGAGGTGGTGTGGGAGGGGCCTTGTGGATGGTGGAAATGAGAGGAATTTTAGGCCTAGGGAAAGATCTCCCTGGAGAGCAAGGAAGAAGAAGAGCGGCGATAAAGATAATCAAATAAGAGAGCGACCGCTAATAACGCGAAGACGCCCGAACATCAGTCCATAAGATTCCGAAAATAAACAAACACACAGAAAGAACAGCAATAAAACACGTCATCAATAAGCAACAACATTAAAAAAGTACAAGTAACAAGAGAGGGAGAGAGAGAGAGAGAGAGAGAGAGAGAGAGAGAGAGAGAGAGAGAGAGAGAGAGAGAGAGAGAGAGAGAGAGAGAGAGAGAGAGAGAGAGAGAGAGAGGAGACGTCCCCAGCGCGATCGAGAGCCGGGGCCTCGGAGGCGCTGGAGAGGAACATCGGCCGAACTCGACCAAGAAGTGTGGAATCCGATAACAAAGGTGTTGGATTCCCCGACTGAAGCACGTGGCGGGGGGAGGGGAGGGGGGGGTCGGGAGGAGGTGGAGGGGGATCGTGGGGGGATGGGGAAGACGAGGATGAGGAAGAATTAGGATGAGAAAGAAGGGGGAGGAGAATAAGGAGAATGAGGATGAGATGAGAAAGAAGAGAATGAGGAACAAGAGAAGGAGAGGAGAACTCGCGTAAGGTGTGAAGAGATAATACGAAGACGAGTAGAAATGAAAATATAAAATGTGAAAAAAAAAACTGTGGTCACCTCTTGAGGCCTTTCCTTGCTCTGGCGGCCGTGAGACGAGTGGAGAGAAGGGGAGGGAGGAGGGAGGGGGAAGGAGAAGGGAGGATGAGGGGAAGGGAGGAGGGTGAGGAGGAGGGGAGGGGAGGGAGGAGGGGGAATGTCCAGGAAATGCTTGCGGGTTTTCGTTGATGGATTAAATTTCAAACCAGTGCCTTGATCATCACTTAAATCTAATTTGAATACAAGGAATCTCAGATAATGCCAACCATAAAAAAAAACTAAACACTAACCAAAAATATAACAGTGATCATAAAAAACAACAAAGATAACAAAAGACAATAATGATACTAATAAAAAAACAGATATTAATCAAATAATCATACGTGGTCCTCATCAAAGCCAGAGCCAAGCCGGGGAAAGAATGCATTTCCTGACGATCAACTTCTGGCTTTCATCCACCGGGGGGAGGGGGCGGAGGGGGAGAAGGAGGGAAAGGGAAAGGGGAAGGGGGAAGGGGAAAGGGGAAGGAAAGGGGAAAAGAAAGAGGGGAGGGAGGTGGGGAAGTGGGGAACGAGGAGGGAGGGGAGGGAATGGGAGAAGGGGAGTGAGGGGAGGGGAACTGGGGTAGGGGTAGGCCGTTGAGGGGAAACAGACGCCCACGAATACAACCTATGCCTCACCCGCCCACATGGCCTTCCCTCTCCCGCCCATGATAGTATAGGCCCTCCACCTCTTCCACCTCTCTCCCCCTCTCCCTCTCCCTCTGCCCCTCTCCCCCCCTCCCCTCCCGGCTCCCCCGCCATCGCATAGATTACCAGCGACGTGTTTTCACAAGTCCTAGAAGTTAGTGGGAGAGAGGGAGAGAGGAGAGAGGGAGAGAGGAGAGAGGGGAGAGGGAGAGAGGAGGGAGAGGGAGAGAGAGAGAGAGAGAGAGAGAGAGAGAGAGAGAGAGAGAGAGAGAGAGAGAGAGAGAGAGAGAGAGAGAGAGAGAGAGAGAGAGAGAGAGAGAGAGAGAAAGAAACAGAAACAAAGAGAGAGAGAGAGCGAGAGCGAGAGAGAGGAGAGAGAGAGGAAAAAAAAGGGGATACGAGGCCAATTATCTATCACTTCCTCAGGCGACATTTTGAGGGGAACGACATAATTTTTCCCCGATATGTGTCCATTGTTTCCATTTCCCCTCGTTTCCCCTCGGCCATTCCGCGGGGGACAATAGGATGTATTAGAAGACGCTCGCCGGCCATCTCCGGGCGCCCTTCCGACACGCTTCCCGGCCTCTCGGGGCTTTTGTCTTACGCTCTCTCTCTCTCTCCTCGGCGATTCCCCTCTTCCTCTTCGTCGGCCGATTCTTCTTCTTGGCTTATTTGCGTTTCTCTGATTTTTTTTTTTCGTGTCTTTCAGTAATCCTTGCGTTTTTATCTTAAACTCTCTCTCTCTCTTCTCTCCTCTCTCTCTCTATTTCTCTTCTCTCTCTCTCTCTTTCTCTCTCTCTCTCTCTCCTCCTCTTGTTTCTTCCCTCTCCTCGAGACGCAGACGATCCGCTGGTATATTTATGAGAACTGTAAATCATATCGGTCCTGTTGGCTGCATCTGCCGCTCTGGTCGCTTATGCCGCCAAATATTCGTCGGAAAAGATATTTCTACGTCTTCCTCTTCTTCTTTCCTTCCCTGTCTCTCCTCCTCTTTGATCTTTCTCTCTTATTGCTGAGACAGGAATTAATTCCGGTAATAAGTCAGAGAACGAGAAGGTTGGCGGTGGAAAGAAGCACAACAGACGTGTCGGTTTTCACAACAACAAAGACAAAACAAGAACAACGACAATAACAGTAATAATGAAATAATATATATTAATAATAATAATGCTGGTAATAATACCAACATAATAATGTTTATTACGATGATGTGAACAATGACAATGGTAATAATGAACTGTTGAAGCACCGATATCCCTTTCTTCCTCAAGTGACCGCCCGCCGCCCGCCCGCCCGCCCGCCGCCGCCCTCCTCGGCAACCAGCAATCACCGCATCCCAGTCATTCGCCGAGACGTCATAATCATCACACTTTTCCATCCTTTTTCCCTCCCCTTCTTTCCTCTTTCTCTTCCCTTGCTACTATGCCATCTCTCTCTCTCTCTCTCCCTGCCCCCCCCCCCTCTCTCTCTGTCCTGTCCCTCCCCTCTCTCCCTCCTCTCGCCGTCGCTCTCTCCTTCTCCTTCTCCCTCCCGCTCCATCTCTATCTCCCTCTCCCCACCCCAGAAAAAAAAATCTTTCTCGGCCTATATCATAAACGACAAATTTACGACCAGCGTGTTCCCACAGCCTCCCCCTTGGAGTGTGTCTCGCCCTCCCTCCCCCACTCTCCCACCCCTCCCCTCCCTCCTTCCCTCTCTCCCCTCGCTGCGAGCTGGTTCCTCTCCCCCGGCGTGGCGAATGGGGAGAATGGGTGGGGAGGGAAGGACGAGAGGAATGACTGCCCGAAATGGGGCGATGATGGAGTCGCATCGTGGGAAAATAGGAGGCAGAGGGGACGCCTGCTTGCCCGCCTGCTTCCGCGCCTGCTTGCTCCCCGCTGCTTGAGGTATGGCGAGGGTTTTAGGGGCAGGGGAAGGAAGGGCGAGGAGAGAAAGACAAGAAGAAATGAAACGAAGAAACACCCGCCCCTTGTCAATGAATAACAAACACTGAAGAGTCAAACATCCGAACCAGAGAGAAGTCCCGGAAAGGAGTCCCTGAAATCCCTTAATCCACAGAGCAATAGCGACGCCTTGACACCCCGCAGAGGCGGTCAGGCCCTCTCGAGAGCGGAGCCTCGAGAGGGCGGGAACCTCGCGTCGCCTGCTCGCCCTCGGAGGAGCTGGCAAATGTTGAAAATCTTTGGCTTGTCTACTTTGTTTATTTTATTTTATTGGAGAGAGAGAGAGAGAGAGAGAGAGAGAGAGAGAGAGAGAGAGAGAGACGAGAGAGAGAGAGAGAGAGAGAGAGAGAGAGAGAGAGAGAGAGAGAGAGAGAGAGAGAGAAGAGAGAAGACAGGAGCGAGGAGGGGAGGGGCTTATCAAATCCGCATCGGCGAGGGCAATAAAGGCGAGGCGAGGCAAGAGGCCAATAAATAAGACATCAGCGGAACTTCGCTAATATTCTATGCCTGATTAACGTTCTCCCTAATCGCCATTTATATATTTATTTATTTGTGTTTTTTTCCCTCTCTCTCCTTTCCCCTTTTTATGAAGACATTACGTTGAGGACCGTAGGCGAAAGGGGAGGAAGAAGGGGAGACCGGAAATAGAAAAAAAAAATGTAGAAGTGTAGAGGAAAGATATCAAAAATGGACAAGAACACGAAAAAGAGGAGAGAGAGAGAGAGAGAGAGAGAGAGAGAGAGAGAGAGAGAGAAGAGAGAGAGAGAGAGAGAGAGAGAGAGAGAGAGAGAGAGAGAGAGAGAGAGAGAGAGAGAGAAAGGAAGACCAGCCCAGATGAACCGACTGATAGGCAGAAGGAGAGACCGATAAAGACGGACGAAAGCGAGAAGCGGCGGGCGAGGGGCGGCCTCCTCCGCACGTGCCGGCCCCTTCCATGTACGAGTGCGTGTTTATGTGCGTGGCGTGTGCGTGTTTTCCTGTGAAAACTCGTGTGCGTGTGGACGAGATAATTTTGCGTATTCATGCACAAGCTAATGTATTTGATGCTCCATTGTATTCCGCGCAACAGACAGACTTCAGCTAATGGGGAAGCGCACACGCGGGGGAGGAGGGCCATAATTACAAAAATGATCACCTTTATTCTTGACCGACGCGCGCGCGCGCTCGCTGCTGATCGCGTGACGAACCGCACTCGAAAGGCCATCCAGGAACAGCGCGCGTTAAGTGCATGACAATTTCCTGTTCAAATCACCCCCCGTGTTCGCCTTTCGCCCTCCCTGCCCCCTCCCCTCTCCCTCCCCTCCTCTCCCTCTCCTCTTCTTCCTCTCCCTCTGCTGTTGCTCTCTTTCCCCTTCCCCTTCTCTCTCTTTCTCTCTCCTTTCCCTCCCCTCGTCTCCTCTCCCATTCCCCTCCCTCTCCCTCTCCCTCTCCCCTCCCTCTCTCCCCTTCCCCCCCCTTCTCCCTCTTCTCTTTACACAGAAAAACCTCGTGAGCAGATCGTCACTTTTTTTCTCACTACCTTATTTCGACAAAATGGATACACGTGAAGCAGTTAGACGCGTAAAACAGAGAACGAGAAACACAAAAATACGGATTATGATAATAGTGATAGTAAACACAGCAGTAGTAGTAATGATGATAATAAAAAACAATAATAACTACACTAGAAAAAAAAACTACACCCACAAACCAAACGAACCCCCCCCCCCCCACACCCACCCACCTCAGAGCCCGAAATCCCAAACCCGCCCATAACCCCTTCTCCCCCCTCCCCCCCCTCCCCTACCCCCTACCCCCCCGCATCGGCAGAGCCCCGTCGAGGAAAAATGTCGTGACTGCGGGTGCTTGGGCCTCGGACACGCTCATTTGATTAAAAGCCGAGAGGACACGCCACGCACGCACGCACGCACGCACGCACGCACTCGCTCACTCGGCCTCTCCTTGTTAATTACCTCGCGGGAGGCGGCGCCGGTCATGCGGGGGTGGCAGGAGGAGAGGCAGAGGGGGGGGGGGAGGAGGGAGTGATTGAGAGAGTGAGTGCGTTGATAATGATGATGACGATTATATTAATAATAATAATAATGATAATAATATCAATAATAATAATGATAATAATAATAATGATAATAAGTAAAGTAAAAAAACCCATAGAAATGAAACTAATAATAGTAGTGATGATCATAATAACAATAATTATAATAATAATAATAATAATGATAATAACAGTAACAATAATAACAACACTATCAATAATGTTATGAAATAACAATGAAGTATAACAGAAAAGAAACACCATTTGATAATCATTCGCCCAACGACTATAATAATATCCCAACCACCACAACAACAATAACAACATCATCAACAAAACAACAGCAGCAGCAACAACAACAACAGCAACAGCAACAACAGCAACAACAACAGCAACAACAGCAGCAACAGCGACAGCAGCAACAACAGGAGCGGCAATAAAATGACAAAGTCCGGACCGCGCCTCGTCATAAATCATTGGCCTCCAGCAAATTGGTTAACTGATCCCTGCATATGTCATTGATAATGCTAACATTTATCTGCCTGCGTTAATGAACAACTTTCAGTCACACGATTCAATAATGTTATTATTATTTTTGGGAAGTTAATTATTTGATATTAAGATAAATTACGGTTTTATTCTCTGCGACCGGGGCTGAACGCGCTAAAATAGCGAACGAGGTGATGGAGCTGCCTTTTGGTGTGCGATGAATATATATATATATATATATATATATATATATATATATATATATATATATATATATATATATATATATACGTATGTAGCTTTTTTGTATTTTTATATCAATTCATACACATGTGTACATCGGTGATGGTATTGTACATTTCTATGAAAATAAAATGTAGCATTCTAAAAGTAGGACTACGATATAAGTTGATATGCTAATGATAGCAGTAATACCTATATAAAAAATATTGATGCTGGTAGTAGTGGTGAAATAATAAATATGATAATTATAGCCTAATGACAACAACAACAACAACAATAATAATAATGATAATAATAATATCAATAATAATAATAATTATTAACATTAACATCATTATTATTACAATATTATCGAAATCAAGAAAAATAAACATCGATTGATAATAGCAACATTTCCGGAGCTTCCGAAACAAAACCATACATTACCGAATTAATTCTAATAAATATGAATATAAACAAAAATAAATATACAAACAAATATATTCACCTATATATTAATATGTTTATATATGCGTATTTACTCATCTGATAATTGTTACGGATCCGGATAAGCGCCACACAGGCCCGTAAAGAGAGGTTTTCGTAAAGAGCAGCGGGGGGGGGGGAGGGGGCGCAAAAACTACGGAGCGACACGGAACTCGACCGCGTGTCGCCCTCGGGCACGCATGGCACTGCCGCTTGGAGGGGGGGGGGAGGAGAGAGAGAGAGAGAGAGAGAAGAGAGAGAGAGAGAGAGAGAGAGAGAGAGAGAGAGAGAGAGAGAGAGAGAGAGAGAGAGAGAGAGAGAGAGAGAGATGAGCTGGCCATTAGCTGGCACTGATCTGCCCTGCGCGTCTGGCACTCTACTGCCCCCGCCGCCGCCGCCGCCGCGAGGGAGAGCCGATTCGCTCCTCGGCCGCCGGGAAGCCGCGCCGAAGGACCGGAACGGAAGGAAAAGCCGACAAAGAAGCCTCGGCTTTCGGCTCACGCGAGGGGGTGCGTCCTCGGCCGGGAATTGCAATCCTTATCCATTTTATTTATTTGTTAATTGTTTATCTATTTATATATAATAATAATGATAATAGTAATAATAATAATAATAATAATAATAATAATAATAATAATAATAATAATAATAATGATAATAATAATAAATAATAATAGTAATAACAATTATTATAATAATAACAAACATTATTATTACTGTTATTGTCATTATTAGAAGTAACAGTACTATAATTATCACATCATTATTATTATTACTATTAATTTCATTGTAATTATCATTGATATTTTCATTATTATCATCGCCATTATCATTATCATCACCATCTTCATCATGACTATCATTATCACCGTCTTCCCTCTCCGCCCTCTCTCACGCCGGACGGAGAGCGGAGAACAACAGTCGAGCGGACGACCCCGCCGCCGCCGCCGCCGCCGCCGCCGCTTTCCCGCCACGAACGCCTCGGCTTCCACCTCGCAATCGCCTGCATTCCGGTGCGGTTAGAAAAACGGCTTCGGCGCTGACGGATTGGACGCCTCCTTCCCGCCCGGATTCACGCGCCTTCGACCCTATGAAAACGCCCGGCGACGCGATCCGAGGATTTCCATTCAGCTCCTGACGCAGAGTCGCACACACACACACACACACACACACACACACACACACACACACTCACACACACACGCACACACATACAGATATATATAAACAAATCATCCAAAATGTTCACACACTATGATAATACCTCAACGTCATGAGACAAAAGCGAAAAAGCAACATGAACAAATTGAATAAAGGTTAATGAGCAAGCGAGCAGTCTACTGCCGCAGAACCGCAGCCGCAAGTCGCCACCAACGGCGTCCATTGGAGGGATGGAGATGTTAAGAGGGAAGAGAGAGAGAGAGAGAGAGAGAGAGAGAGAGAGAGAGAGAGAGAGAGAGAGAGAGAGAGAGAGAGAGAGAGAGAGAGAGAGAGAGAGAGAGAGAGAGAGAGAGAGAGAGAGAGAGAGAGAGAGAGAGAGAGAGAGGAGCTCCAGATGGTTAGATAAACAAGGTGATTTACCGAGCCTGAGGAGGCGCGCCTGCAGACCCCACAGGTACTGGTAGCTGCTGAGATAGACTGAGGGAGGGACATCCATCTTGCGTGCGTGCGTGCGTGCGTGCGTGAGCCTCCCTCCCTCGGACTCCTGCAAGACGCTTCTCGCCTGATCTCGCGTTTCCTGCGGCTCGCGGAGGGAGAGGGCGGAAGGTCCCTTCCTGCGGCCGGAGGAAAGGACTCTCAGGGAAGTGGCCGCTGCGAGAGGACTCGCGACGCCTCCGTGGACTCACTCCGGCGGCGGGTCCTTTGCGAGAGGATTTTCGAGAGGATTTTCGAGAGGATCACTGGTTCCTGCGGGTCCTATAATCCTGCCGAGGATCTGTAATATCCCAATTAGATGGTCAAACCCACCTTTCGCCCCTCCCCTCCCCTCCCCCTGCCCCTGCCCGAGTCGGCGGCGTCCGGCTCTCTGCGGATAAATCCTTGTAGAGGTGGTCGGCAGGTCCCCTCCCCCCCACCCCCCGCGATTAACTGGGTCCACTACACGATTAGCACTGGATTAATCACCAATCCGGGGCTTTCCCGACACGGCAGCCACGGGGATCACCACTAACAAGGTATATATTATAGGAAGAATCACCGGCGGATTAGGCGATTCACCAAACCAATGGAGACGCTTGTGGATTAACCGGATTTCCCTCTTCGCTGTCTCTCCCCCCCCCCCCCTCTCGGTCACTACGGAAGGCGGCGTGATTTATACGGCGGGGGAAGGGGGAGGGGAAGGGGGGTCTTTTTTATAAAAATGCTCCGTTGTCCTTCGTGAGATTTTCGTTCTTTAACTTTTTTTTCCACCTCTTTTACAAACATCTATACAAAATCCCCCCCTTCTTTTCTCTTTTCCCTCTTTGACTCTTTCTTTTAAACTTTTCCATATATCTTTTTTCCCCCTTTACTTCTTAGCGGAAGGGCGCGCCTCTCCCGCCGCACCTCGGACCTCCCCCTCGAAGGTCCTGCGCGCTCACACTCCTGCGACACACTAAATCCTGCAGCAACTTTCCCGTCGTGCAAATTGGAAAATGTACCAAGAAGTTTTACTCGGGCCGGAGTGTCCTCTGGGCTCCCGTCGACGTTTTGTCTTATCCTCGAAACACAATTTAAGATCTTTTCTTTTTATTTATTATTATGGGGTGGGTTTTGCCGGGTTTGTTTTGATTCTGTTTCTCTGTTTGTGTTTTCTTGAAATTGTTTTGCCTTTCCCTTTCCTTTTTTTTCCAGAGATTTTATTAACTTATTGTCCCTTGTGTTTCGTTTCTCTCTCTTTCTCTGCTTTTGCTTATATTCTCGTCTTCCACGAACTCAAAAGGTGTGGGGAGAGTGAGGACGAGGAGGGAGGGGGAGGAGGGAGGGAGGGAGAGAGAAACACATTTACAAAACCACTAATATACAGAAAAAACAAGTTAACATGCCTTACTTTTCTAATAAAGCTCCCTTCATGAGCCTCGACACTTGAAGTCACTCCCAAAGACTCCTCCCAGATGTCACTCTCGAGATGTCCGCCTCCAGCCTCAAGACAGGGGACCAGACGACCTTATCATCCCCCCCCCCTCGAACTTATAACCCCCTCCCCACCTCCCCCACTGCCCCTCCCTCCTCGCGTCTACTTTCAACTCGAGAAACTTCCCGACTGATTTGCGTAACTGACTTCGGGCGATCGAACGCCCATCGACCTGCACACGAACGGACACAGCGCCACGGACGAAGGAACGGACGAGGGACGAACGACGGACGGGAGATCGTAACGAACGCAACCGAACGATCCGAAAACCTCGCACGAGAACGCACCGAACGCAAAACGGAGCGCACGCCCTCGCCCCGACGCACGCAAGCGGCACACACACACACACGCTAGAAAGGGGCGGCCGCGGCGTGGGCGTCGGAGGCCACACACTCGCTCACCCGCTCCACCCGCTCGCCCGCCCGCACAAGACTGCCGACGGCTGTAATGAGCTAACAACTTTATCGGTGGAAGGACCCAATTAACGTTCATACCAATTAGTCCATCTACTGCCCACCCGCCCACCCGGGAGACCCGCGTCGCGCCGGTGGGTGGGTGGGCGAGGAGGGGGGGAGGGGAAGGAAGGAGAGGAGGGAGAGAGGAGAAGAATTGGAACACTGGTCAAGAAGATGCAGGGGAGCGAAGCAGGAGGAGAAAGAGAAGGAGGAGATAAAATAGGAGGAGGAGAAAGGAGGAGGGAGGAGGATTGAAGAGGAAGATTAGAAAGAGGAGAAGGAGGAGGAGACAAAAGAGGAGGAGGAAAGGAGGAGAGGAGGAGATAGAAGAAGAGGAGGGGAAAAGAGGAGGAAGAGAGATGAGATGGAGGAACGGCTGTCATGGCGTCGCAGGCAGAAAGGAGGAAGAACAGGAGAAAGAAGAAATGGAGAAACGATACCAAAAATAAAAAAGGACAAACAACGAGGAGAGAGAATGAAAAGAAAAGAAATAGGATGAAGAAAAAATATAAGAAAAAAGCATAAAAAGAAGAAAACAAACGAAAAACAACAGAGAAAAAGAGCAAAGGAAAGAAAAAGAAAGAAGCAGGAAAGAAGAAGCAAGAAGGAAGAATAAAGGAAGGAAGAATAAAGAAAGGAAGAAAGAATAAAGGAAGGAAGGAAGAAGAAGAAGGAAGAGGCAGAGGAAGGAAGGAGGAGGAGCAGGAGGCAGGGCGTCCCTCCCCTCCTTCGCCTCCTCGCAACAGGATAACCCGATTTCAGGGAAGGATTTTTGTAAGCGACTGTTTCTACCTCCGGGGATTTTCACTCCAGACGAACTGTAAAACAAAGCTCGAAAAATTGTAAATACGATTACTGTTGGATTTTTACAAGAGTTGGGTTTGCGGCCGACGAGAATATAAATGACGCTCGCTAAGGAGATGGAGGAGGAGGAGGAGGGAGGAGGGAGGAGGAGGGAGGAGGAAGAAGGGAGAGGAGGAGGAGGGGGAGGGAAGAAGAGGAGGAGGAAGAAGAAAAGGAGAAGAAAGGGGGAGAAGGAGAAGGAGGAGACGGAGGATGAGGATGAGGAGAGGAAGGGGAGGCAGGAAGGAATAGAGGAGGAGGAAGAGGAAGAGGCGAAAGGGGCAGTAGATAGAAACTAAAAAAGGAAGCTATATCAGAGGAGGAGAGAAGAGCAAGAAGGACTGAAAAAAAATTAACGAAGTGAGGAGAAGGAAGATAAAGAAAACTAATAAAGCTAAGAAAGAAGACCCAGAGAAGAGCAGAGAACAATCATAATTAAGATAAAAGTATAAATAACGACAGCATAAAGTGGAGATAGAGAACGAAGCTCAAAGAAAGGGAGATGGAGTGTGAGGGAAGAGGAGGGAGGAGGAGGGAGGAGGAGGAGGAGGAGGAGGAGGAGGAGGAGGAGAGGGAGAAGGGAGGGAGGAGGAAGGGAGGAGAGGGAGAAGGGGCTAGGGTTGGAAGGTTTAAATTTATGATGGCGATGCAGCTTGCAGTCGTAAATATGAAGAGGGAGAGAAAGAGAGAGTGAGGGAGAGACAGACAGAGAGAGAGGAAAGAGAGAGAGAGAGAGAGAGAGAGAGAGAGAGAGAGAGAGAGAGAGAGAGAGAGAGAGAGAGAGAGAGAGAGAGAGAGAGAGAGAGAGAGAGAGAGAGAGAGAGA
>NW_020869420.1:817866-830366 GCF_003789085.1 Penaeus vannamei | reverse complement strand
GCCTAATTGCTGCCTGACGAGGGCCTTCGCGCCTGCAGTCACGCCGCCCGCGCTGCCTCGCAAGATACGTCATCGTCAGCGTGTCATGCACCGTCGGTGTCCCTTGAGCCACTTTAAATATTTGCCTCTTTGTCACGCCCTCCCGCGCCGCCCTTCCTCACTGCTCCCTTCCTCCCTCCCTCCCGCCCTTCTGCGCCGCCCTGCCCCGAGAGCACTTACACGTGTAGTATTCCATCATGTTCTGGTTGTAGCGGTAGGCGGTGGTGAGGTCCATGGCGGCGGCCGACGGGTGGCGCAGCCCGAAGAGGCCGAAGTTGGTGTGATCCAGCTTGGCGGCGCCGAGGGGAAGGGCCACGCCGGGAAAGGGGACGGCCAGCGCCGCTGACGACGACGAAGGGGGCGCCGACGGGACTGGCGGCGGCGGCGGCGGCGGCGACGGCGGCGAGGCGGAGGAGGAGGAGGACGACGGAGGGCGTCCGAGCGGCTCCACTCCGGCAGGTTGCTTGTCGCTGCGGGCGTGACACTCGCTCCGGGCACGGCTTGGCGGGCAGTTCCGCGACGGCACTGGACCCGGCGGCGGCGGCGGGTAATATCCACGGTTACTCTCGCGGCGGCGGTTCGAGGGCACGACACTACGCGTTACCGGGCGGGACGCGGGTAACTGTGGGTAACGGGCACACACGCGGTCACACTGTCACCGTCACGCTCGCTGGCCGTGGCGTGAGCACCGCTGCTGGCGATGTTAGCACTAGTCAAGCTTGACCAACTGTGTCGTCCTTATTTGAATATCTTTCCCGCTAAATCACGGTTTCCAGTCGGTGTCGGGCGATTCAGCTGGGATAATTGAGTGTGGCTGGTGGGAGCGGCGCCGACCAATCAGCGCCGCGCTCGGGCCCGCGGATCCGCCCCCCGCGCCCGCCGCCCCCCTCCGCCGCCCTCCATTGGCTCCTGACGCCTGACGTCATCCCACGTGACCGCCCGGGGCGGGAATCAAGTGTCGCCCGGCGGCCCACCATCCCGTAGCCATGGCAACCACAGCCAGATATGGCACCGAGCGGGCGGGCTCAGGCACCGGCGCGGGTGCCACCCCGCCCCCGACGGCCTCGCTGCCACTGTCCTCCGTGTTCGCTCGCGCTGCCGACTGCTGCACCGCCGCCGCCGCCGCCTCCCCGGACACTTCGTGCTTCCCGATCACGACCCCGAGAGACAAAGGGCGTGACACTGTCGCAGTCCTTGTGCCGCGGCGCAGCGGGAGCCGCCGTGGCTCGCTGCGGCCGCCTCGACGCCCGACTGCGCCTCCGCCCTCGGACACACCTGCCTCGCTGCTGCGCCTCGGCTGGCTCGCCTGCCACGGCAGTCGCAGGGCCGAGCCGGGGCCTCACTCCCACGGGCGGCGCCGCGGCGGCCAGTGCTGTGCCTTCGTCGAATTCGCCGCCCCCGCCCCTGCGAGTGCAACCCGGCCGCCATCACGCCCAGGGCTCGAGGGCAACCAGGCTGCCCCGCCCGCGGCCGCTTCGTGCAGCGGGACGGCGCAGAGTTCACAGGGCGGCGGGCGCTTCCCGGCGCCTCCCGAACCGGCCTAAAACCCGCTTAGGTTGAGCGCCTTTGACGAGGCTTCATTGTCAGCGCCCGCGAGCGCCCGTATCGGCCGTGTTATCGCTGGAGGCCGGACGCGCGCCCTTGTGGGCGGCCGTATCTGATCGTCCGGTTAAAGGGACGCATCGTACGGCGGACGGTTTATAGCTGCTTTAAATACACTGGAAACCCTTCCATAAAAACGAGATTGAAGATAAGCGATGCAGAATGCAATCTCTCTCTCTCTCTCTCTCTCTCTCTCTCTCTCTCTCTTCTCTCTCTCTCTCTCTCTCTCTCTCTCTCTCTCTCTCTCTCTCTCCTCTCTCCCTCTCCCATCAATAACCCGAGAAAGTTCTCTCTCCGTGCGTCGCAAAGGCAACATCCCCGAACGGAGGAGGAATCAGAGGTGATAAAGAGGAGGAGGCGAAGGCGGAGAAGGGGAAGCGGAGCAAGGATGAAGACGAGGAAGAGGCGGAGAGGGAGGAAGGAAGGAATCTACCTGCCGCAGATCACCTGGGCGCACACACATACCTGGGAGAAGCTAATTAATGCAAACAATGACTCATTTGAATGTTGAATGAGCGCGGCGGCGGGCGAGGGCGGGCGCGGGCGCGCGGGACGCGATCTCGGCGAACAAGGGATCGGGCTTCGCCGCCGATAACGACGGCGGCGCACAAAGGGAGCTCCCAAGATCTCTGCCTTCCCTCCTCCTATTATTTCTCTTCCTTTCTCTCCCTCTTTCGTTCTTTATCCGAAACTCGTCTTTCTGCCTCTCTACCTCTATTCTTCTCTCTCTACTTTTTCTCCCTCCCTCCCCCCCCCTCCGAGGGCAAATTGGCGCGCGCGATCCCTCCGCCTCACTTCTCATTCCGGCCCTAAGCACGCAGCGCCCGCGCCCGCATAGCAAGCAGGCGCTCAAAGGCGGCGAAGGATAGGCGGAGGCGGGGCCCAAGACGCGCTATCCGGCATCCTGGCGCTAAGGCTCCTTTTTCCACGCCCAGATCCCGGGCCGATAACCTTAATCGGCGTGGTGTTGCGTAGCCCTGTGTTGGCCCGCGCCCTCGCTGCGCCCGGGCCTCCACCAAAGGGTCCGCTGCGCTGAGCTTAGTCCCGACTAAGTAATGTGTAATTAATTCTTGTAATTATCCAGCTTGCCGACGAGTGTCCCTGCAAGCCGATGCGGCCGCCTTGGAGGGGGGTCCGAAAATAGGGGCAGGGGGCAGGGGGGACGGGGGAGGGACCTGGGGCAGCGAAATTAGAGAAATACAAGTGAGGTTTACCTGCAGTCACACACACGCACGCACACAACAAGGACAGTAACATCGTAATCATAAATTCCTCAAGCTACTCTTACAAGCCGGGACTAACGTATTAAAAAAAAATACACGGTATTTATCTCTCCCAAATACTTTCCTTTCAATAAAGTCCGAATTACCAGAGACATCAAAATGCCGTCATTCAGAGATTACTCGTCGCTCCATTTCCACCCTGAAGATTCGAGACGACAACAGCAAATATTCCAAAAATAAACAGAAAAAAGAACGAAAAAAAAAAAAAAATCTGCAACTCGAACGGCTATACAAGTGAAGCGAGCGAGACTGAATCAGAAAATATAGTCGTCACGTCAACAGGAGAAAGCAAATAGAGTCTCAATGAGCACAAAATGCCGTGAAGTGAGAATTTAGAGGCTTGGATCCCTCCTCAATTGGATCGTCCGGAGTCAACGATCTTCTTTTGTTAACCACTGATCCCTCTTGAGTTCCTGATCCTTTTCGCTGCTTCGTCTGATCCTCCTGATCGCTCTCTCTCTCTCTCTCTGTTCCTCTCTTTCTCTCTCTCTCTATATATATATCTATTATCTCTCTCTCTCTCTCTTCCTTCTTTCGATAAAGGCGCTGAACGGAGGTGAAAATGAATTATGGCGAATTAAGGGCAGCGGGAAGCGGCGACCTAACGCGTCGCGCGACAAAGGGAAAGAATCCGGGGAAAAGCCTGGCTGGCAACTGGCTAATCCGCGCGAATGGCCGTATTTGAGCATAGTTGAGCGCCTCTCAATGGCGGATATTTGACCTGATGGAGTCAAGGGTTTTGATAACTTCATGGTGGATTTTGCGAGGACAAAGCGAGCCGCACGGGAGTAAAACACTCAGTTAATAACACGCGCGGCGCTGTCCTCCCGCCGCGGCCGCGCCTCCCCAGCGCCTCCGCCGCCGGGACTCACGGGGCGCCAAACGGACATTCGGATCCGACTAAAATGGATTCATGTTTCCACGAGTGATTCATCTTCCTCCTCTCGCCGCCTCCGCCAGCAGCATCCAGGCGAGGGAGCCGCGGAAACATCTGGAATCACGGGTCCTGCCACCGCGTCCCTCAGGGCCGGAGGAACATATGTCACCTCTGTCCCTGCGCGCTCGGCCAGGGCGGCCGGCCCTGGCGGAGGCGGGGGGGGGGGGGGCAGGGCGAGGAGAGAGAGAGGAGAGAGAGGAGAGAGAGAGAAAGAGAGAAAGGAGAGAGGGAGAGAGAGAGAGAGAGAGAAAGAGAGAGAGAGAGAGAGAGAGAGAGAGAGAGAGAGAGAGAGAGAGAGGAGAGAGAGAGAGAGAGAGAGATGAGAGAGAGAGAGAGAGAGGAGAGAGAGAGAGAGAGAGAGAGAGAGAGAGAGAGAGAGAAGAGAGAAGAGAAGAGAAGAGAGAGAGAGAGAGAGATGAGAGGACAGAAGAGACGACGAGACGAGAGAGAAGAAAGAGGAAAAAAAGAAAATCGCCGATAATCGTAGTAGTTCCACCATCATATTTTCCTTCTTTAAGGAAGAGTAGAAAAAAAGTTCAAAAAGTAAAAAAAAACTTTCCATCCCAACATGTCAGTCTCCCCCCCTCCCCCCCTCCCTCCCCATAACAGTCCCTTCATTCGCATAAGTAAAACGCAAAAAAAAAAAGAGAAAAAAAAAGAAAGAAAGAAAAAAAAAGGAATTCAATCTCTTAGAAACCACACAAGACATCGGCTATATGAAACAACACAGCGCAAGAAGCATGCCATTAATTTTATTAGTCTGACATTTTGGGTAAATCTTTTTCCTTAGGTTTTCCCTTCAGAATAATACGCGCTTCGCCCGGAACGGAGCCGCCGAATTATAAAACGAGACATCTTCCGAATCCGCGACACGCCTCTTTGGACCCTGGCTTCGGCTTCGTCTTGTGGCGGCCAGGCTCTCGCTCTCTCTTTCGGGATCTCTCTGTTTTCCTATCCATTTCTCTCTCTCTCTCTCTCTCTCTCTCTCTCTCTCTCTTTCTCTCTCCCTCTCCTTTTTCCTACGCCTACTTCTCACTTTCTCATTCTCTTTCCACAGACGGGTCATGAAAGCGAGGATGGAGGAAGAGGAAGAAAGGGAGGAATAGGAGCAGGAGGAGGAGAAAGAGGAGGAGCAGAGGAGGAAGGGAGGAAGGGGGGGGGGTTCGGACGCCCTCACTAATTAAACTTTGACACATTTTTGAGTCCAGAGTTTTCAGTCTCTCGAGCTCACGGCATTTGCTGCTGCCGGTGCCCCTCCCCCCTCCTCCCCCGTGCCCCTCGCCCCCTCCCCGTGTCCCTTGCCCCCTCCCCTTGTCCCTTGCCCCCTCGCCCCCCTCGCCCCCTGGCACTCGTCAAGGAAAAGGGGAGGGGGGGGGGACCTCTCTGACGTGGAATGTGCAGGTGAGTGTGATAAGAGAGAGTAATGAAGGAATCATTTTAAAGCAGGTCTTGGACTCGGGACTCGCTGCGCCAACCAGAATATATGTATATATATATATATATATATATATATATATATATATATATATATATATATATATATATGTGGCACATGACATGTAAACTGAAGTAAAAATACTCGTTATCTTATTTCTATTTTATCTTTTATATAACTCCTGTGTTCATATACACTAACAAACATATCATATGGCCACAGTCTACACACACGCGCACCTCTGTCTGTCTATCTACCTATCTATCTCTGCGCACATGGCAGCGCCCGCCCGCGGCCCCTCGGCGCCTCCCGTCAGCACCGTCACCTTCGCCCCCTCGTCGCCGTCACCTTCGTCGCTCAGGCCAAGGCTCCTTCGGTGTTTCCCCTCTCTCCCTCTCTTTCTTATCTTATCTCTCTCTCCCTTTTTTTGTCCCTTGCTTTCTACTTTTCCCCTTCTCCACATCTATCTCTTCCATGGTTCTCCCATTCTCCTTCTTATCCCCCTTTTTTTTTCTGTTTTCTGCCTATCCCTTCCATCCCCACCTCTCTTCCTTGTCTCTCCTATACCCTCCCTTCTCCGTTTGCTCCTCCCCCATCACTCTCTCCCCTCCCCCTCTTCCTTATCTCTCCCTCCCCCTCCCTCCCTCCCCCGTCCTGCAGCGGCGGCGTGGCAGGCCGCTCGCGATGAGCAGGATGGCGCAGTGTTGGGGCAAAACCAGAGAGGATTATGGGTAAAATGGCTTCCTCCTGGTGTTTCACGCTTGCCGGAGCGAAGCCGACGCGCAGGACGTGTGGGAAATTGTGAGAGACTCGCCCATTTTCTGAAGTTTGAAGCCCAGACCGAGCTGCTTCCCCCGCCCTCCCCTTCCCCTCACCCCTCCCTCCCTCCCTAGCCCTCTCCCTACGGTCTGGCCCCTGTGAGGGAGGGAGGGGGGGGGTCACAGGGGGCGGGGGAGGGGGTCATCTTCTACTACTGCTACTACTGGTCCTGCTTTTTTATTCAGATGTTGCTGTTTCTGCTGAAATTTACTTACGGCAATAAAAGCATAATAACTGCAGCACCCGACTCGTCTCAATTAGCAAAACGAGAATACATCGTTGTAGTAAGACTGCGTGTACTCCCATAGCGGTCAAGCCCACTGAATGGAATTTATGAATGGAAATCATGAATGAAATGTATGAATATGTACGAAAGCGTAACGCCACACGGCATAAAAAGGGCGATGCAAATGTGACATTTCCATCCTCTCGTCGCAGTCATTTTTTATATTTTTTTTATCTTTTTAATCACAATCACCTATGACATGACAGCAACACTATCCTCCTTAAGAAACCGATCGTAAATCCCTACATAATAACAGATAACAATAAAAAAGAGAAAAAACAACATAAAAACTCAAGTGCACAGACACACAGAGACCCAGAACACACAGGCACGTGAGAGCAGCCATAATACGAAATAAAGTTCGTTATGTGTAAACTTTCTGTTCGAGGGAGGGGGGCGAGGGCGGGGGAGGGGGGGGGAGAAGAGCGAATTCGAGATGGAGGGGAAGGGAAGGGGGAGGGGAGGAGGAAAGGGAGGGGGAAGGGAGTACGGGAAGAGAGAGAGGGAAAAAGGGAGGGAAGGAGGGGTGCGGAGGAGAGGGAGGGAGGGAGGGAAGGCGAGAGGGAGGGAGGGAAGGGAAGGGAAGGGAAGGGAGGGAAGGGAGGACAGGGATGTTATCGAGCAGAGCGATATCCGAATGTGAATTATATGATTTGTGAAATAGGACAGACAAGTTTTAGTGTGAGTTTTACTGGCGTTTTCATGGCGCAGGTTTTGGCCGCCTTTCCCGCCAAGGTTTCGCTCCAGGCGGAGGCGCCGCGAACGTGGCTCAATGGCGGCCTCCCCCCCCTCCCCCCTCCCCTTCTTCTTTTTTCTGCTCTTCTACTGCCTCTTCTTCTTCTTCTTTCCTCCTCCTCCCCTTCTTCTTGTCCTCCTTCTTCTCCTTTTCTTTCTTCTTCTTTTTCTTTCCTCATCCTCTTTCCCCTCCTTTTCTTTTTTCTTCTCTACTGCCTCTTCTTCTTCTTCTTCCTTCCTCCTCTTCATCCTCTTCTTGTTTCTTGCTTTCTGCTTTCATTCGCTCTCTCTGGGTTTTTTTTTTTTCATCTAATCTCTATCCCCCTTTCGCTCGACATTAAAATGATATAATTTCACTCATTTTCTCTCTTTCGTCTGTTCGCTTTCTTCTTTCTTATCTCCTTTAATCTTTTTACTATTTCTGATTATCCTTTTTGCTTTCTCTATCTTTTCTATCTGTCTTTCATCTATTTTTCTATCTACTCTTTTCTACTCCTACCATGTTCATCTTCTCTTCTATTCCCTTTTCTCTTGTTCACATTTTCTTTACTACCTTTCTCTCGATCTCCCTCCCCCCCCCTCCCTCCCAAACGAGGAGAGTGATTAAGGAAGAGCAGCCGATTCATTGCGAAGATGATCCTCCTCCTTTGCACGGAAGGAAAAAAGGGAAGAGGAAGAGAGAGGGAGAAAAAGAGAGAAAAGAGAGAGACCCGAAGAGAAGAGACAAGAATAATTAAAGAAATTCCTCCGCCATATGTATACATTGCCACAACGCTGCTCCTTCCTCCTTTTTTTCCTCCCTCCTTCCTTACACACCCCCCCTCTCTCTCCTTCCTCCCCAGTCCTTCCCCCTCCCCCTTTCCCTCCCCTCTCCTCCTACCCCCCCCTACCTCCTCTCCTTCCCACCCTTCCCCTCCCCCCCTACCCCCCCCCCCCAACATCGCCGCATCCATCTAAACCACATCAACTCTGCAGCAAAAACATTATTATGCTGTACGGAGGTTGGGGGAAAATCCCGTGAGGGGTGGGGGGGGGGAGGGGGGGAGAGGCGGGGAGGGGAGAGGAAGGGATATTGAAGAAACCTGCCCCTCCCCCCCTCCCCTTCCCCATAGGCATACGGAAGAGGAGAGAAAGATTAATTCATGTGCGCGGCTGTATACTGCATGTATATCTACCTCTCTATCTATTTTTCTATCTGTCTGTCTATCTATCTGTCTGTCTATCTATCTATTTATTTATCTATCCGTCTGTCTCTCTCTCTATCTACATATTTATGAATATAACAGAGAGAGAGAGAGAGAGGGGGGGGGGGATACAACAACTGTTTCCCTCAGATAATCTGGCGATAAGACAGACAAAAACGATGAACGCAAAAACCTGAACGCCCTCCTCCCCCTCCCCCCCTCCCCTTACCCCCACACACCCACACAGAACACGCCACGAGATCAACACAACAGCAGCAGCAGTAGTAACAGCAACAGCAGGCAGCAGCAGAACAACAGCAGCGGCAAATACGTGGGGACAGGATCTCGGCGCAAAGAACAGCAACAGAACAGCAGCATCATCATCAGCAGCAGCATCAACGGCGGGCAAAGAAGTGGGGGCAGGAGATGGCTACGGCTCAGGGAACACGCGCCAGTTGCAGGGGGAGGTGGGGGGGAGGGGGGGGGAGGGCCTTCAAAGGGGGGGGGGAGGGGGAGGGACCTTCAAAGGGGGAGGGGAGGACTACACCTCCCTCCCCCTCCCCCACACCACCCTCTCCCTCCCTCCCCTTTCCGTCCTCCATGCCACGTGTGTACACGGATAGACACAGACACACAACGGAAACAAATATAAATCCACACGCGTTTTATCACACACGCACACGAGCACACGCACACGGAGCCCGACAGGGAGAGGAGTCGGGCACAAAACAACAGCGGCAAAACACACGCGCCTAAAACAACAAAAAGTCACGCGGGATGATAGACTTGTCCGAAAGCGTTGAAAGACTTGTCCGAAATTGTCCGCACATTTGTATCACATAAACACATACGGACACGTACACACGGCAACACAAATATGCACACACACACACACCACACACCAAACAGATATTCAAGCCAAAACGAAAAAACAGAAGAACAAGAACAAGAACAAAGATAGAATAAGATCAAAAAGGTAAAATTGTTCTTGTTATTTAGTGATGCTGATCATCCTTCTCGCTCGCCCGCCCGCCCGACGCGCTGGGGCAGAGGGATGTGGTAGGGAGAGAGAGGGAGAGCGTGGTGGTGGCGCTGCTGCTTGTGGTGTGTGGCAGTGAGATAGATAAAAAGATAGGTGGATAAATAGACAAATAGATAGATAGATAGATAGATAGATAGATAGATAGAGAGAGAGAGAGAGAGAGAGAGAGAGAGAGGAGAGAGAGAGAGAGAGAGAGAGAGAGAGAGAGAGAGAGAGAGAGAGAGAGAGAGAGAGAGAGCAGGAAGAAGGAAGACACAACATGCAGCGAATGAAAGAGAATATAAATCCACTTAAAACACCTAAATCAAAGACACAAAAAACGAATTTGACAAAAAAAAAATAGAAGCAGATAGATAAAAGGCAAACTAAAAAAGGATGCAAATAAATGGGCAATCCTAGTACCGCATCCCCGCCATTACTCCCTCTCGGAAGAAACCAGAACAAGACGAAAAACGGGATTACTAATTGACATTCGCGATAACAATATTCCTCGAGCGATCAAGGCCGATAGAACGGATCCATTCTCTTTAATCCACTCCATTATATTACAAGGACGCGAGATATTTATGCTATGTAGATATCATCAGGAGGAGAATGTTGTAAATTTCATGCCAGTTGCTCGTCATCGCGCAAAAAAGAATACGCTCTAGACTACTTCCAGGACTCGCACGGGAGACTAAACGATCTTGGCGAAAAGATGAAATGAGAGAGAGAGAGAGAGAGAGAGAGAGAGAGAGAGAGAGAGAGAGAGGAGAGAGAGAGAGAGAGAGAGAGAGAGAGAGAGAGAAGAGAGAGAAGAGAGAGAGAGAGAGAGAGAGAGAGAGAGTCAAAAAAACCCCGATCGCGCAGGAAAATGAGCGAAAATGAAAGCAGGGATAATGAAAGCCTTAAAAAAGATTCCGCGAATCTGGCTCACGACCAAAACAGACCCAGACAATTTCCAGTTGACTGTTGCATCTTTAATTTGTCCGTCCATTAGGCAGTTGTTAGGGGGGAGTAAGTCTATTACGTCGGGCCCTTTTCACTCAGCATTATCAACCCTATTTTGACAATAATTGTATCAACTCTGCCCTAACAAGCTAAGTGCTCTCCACTCCTCTGCCTCTGCCTACTCCCCCCCCCCCCCCCCCGCTCCACAGACACATTCTAGCACACCCCTACCCCTCCCCCCACCTATTCTCCCTCCTCCTCCCCCTCCCCGCTCTTCTCTGTTTGTTTTCCCTCTTCTTATTCGCTCTTCTCTCAATGTATTATTTTGGTATTCTTCTCTTCCTTTGTCTTCCATTCTTTCTTTTCTTACTTTTTTATCTCCGCTTCCTTCTCCTCCTATTTTTCATCCTCTCCCTCCTTTCCTCCTCCTTCGTTTCCCTCCACACCTTTCATCAGCCACCTTATTCTCCTTCACTTCACCCCCAATTCCTTATTCGCCCTCCCTTCCCCTCTCTTCTATCCCATTCCCCTCTCATTTCCCCCTTCCCTCTCCCTATTCATTCGTAGTTTTCCTCGGCCGACCTTTCCGAGGTCCATTACCATCTCATTTTCTTCTTTATTCTCCTTCTTCCTTCCTCTGTTTCGCTCCCTTCTCTCTCCACCGAATCGGGCGACGAAAGAGACGAGGCTGAACCTACTTTCAGAAGCCGTTCCTGCGCCTGCTGTCTCCCTCCACGTTCAGAAACATTCTACATTCAGACATTCAGAGTCGGTTTGTGCGTCTACTCCTGCCTCCCTTTAGTTTCAGGAAAAAGTCTGCTTTCCCTCCTGTCTGCTCCTGCTTTCGGTCCCTGATTTTTATTCGCATCTACCTCTCCTCTCAGACACGATCTCTGCTTTTCCTCCTTCCTACTCCAACTTTCAGCAATGGTCTACGCGTCTACTCCTGTCTAACTCTACTTTCTGGAACGGCCTCTGCTTTTCCTCCTGTCTACTCCTACTTGCCAAAAGGGCCGTTGGGTCTGCTACCAATCCCTCTTTATCCCTTTTTGTATCTATCCATTCAGCCATCTATCGACAGACCGGGATATTTTTCTAAATTCATCCGCTTTTTCTCATAATCCCTGATTCTTCTTTCGAAATCGAAAGTCGAAAAAGTGTAAGTACATAAATCATAATGCAATACATACTTATATGCATACATACATACATGCATATATCTATTTCTATAACTATTTCTATATCTATCTATATCTATCTATCTATCTATCTATCTATCTATATACACACACACAATATAATATAAATACATATATACACACAAATATATATACATAAAATCTCTCCCCCCCCCCTCCCGCCTCCCCCGCCCATCCACCACCAAGCAATCGCTCTTTTTTGGTCCAAGTTTGCAAAGTTTGTCCGTAATGACGTGACAGCCGTGATTACTATGTTACCAGGGCCGTTGGGGTGTGACCCGGGGCCGATTGACAGATGGATAGAGGGAGAGAGAGAAAGAGGAGAGGTGAGAAGGGGGAAGATGGATAGAGGAGAGAGAGAGAAAGAGGAGAGGGGGAGAGAAGGAGAGAAGGGGGGATAGAGGGAGAGAGAGAGAGAGAGAGAGAGAGAGAGAGAGAGAGAGAGAGAGAGAGAGAGAGAGAGAGAGAGAGAGAGAGAGAGAGAGAGAGAGAGAGAGAGAGAGAGAGAGAGAGAGAGAGAGAGAGAGAGAGAGAGAGAGAGAGAGAGAGAGAGAAGAGAGAGAGAGAGAGAGGAGAGAGAGGAGAGAGAGGAGAGGAGAGAGAGGAGAAGGAGAGAGGAGGAGGGGAGAAGGGGAAGGGAAGAAAAGGAAAAGAGAGAAGGATAGATGAATAAAGGGGAGACAGGAAGGAAAACGTGGACGTGAGAGAGGAAGAGGAAGAGAGATGGAGGGGAGAGAGGAAGAAAAGAGTAGGGGATGGGAACGAAAGGGGAGACACGCGATAAAGGAGAGGTGAATTGGAAGAGAAGAAGAGGGGAAACAGAAGAGAAAAACAAGTAAAACGAGAGAGGAGAAACGTGATGAATATTAAAATACCAAATGAACACTCGGTCGCTGCGGGAAAACTTCCCTAATTTCTATAATCCACATAAATATTTAAACAGGATCACGCTAAGACAATCTTTATAGCCTTTTACACACACGCACATGAACACACTCCTAAAGAGGCC
>NW_020869420.1:790366-812866 GCF_003789085.1 Penaeus vannamei | reverse complement strand
TGATGTAGCGAGGCCGGGAAGCGACCGAGATGAGAGTGAAGGAGGAAGCGACGAGAAAGACGGTCGAGGAGGGGAAAAGCGAAACCGAGGGCTACTCCCGAGCCCCGGTAACAAATCATCACGGTGGGATCGCACCAGAGAGAGACGGGGAAGCGACCAGCTGAGAAGTACCCTGCGGCGGATCCTCCAAATCTGTGCCGATCAGGTTATATTGGCTAGTAATCTAAGTCGCTCTCTGAATATCCATGAGATCCTATCGCTCAACCCAGGTATGGCATCTACGTGCTGAACAGACCTGTCGCAGACCGCACATGACGACCGACCGCAAGGACTGTCCCTGCGCATTAGTTACCCATCTACATTCGGACGGCGCAGCATGATGAGGGGAAGCGACCGAGCTGCGTATACCACGTGCATAATTAGCTGCAGTCCGCAACGACCGGAGGCACCAGGGAAGGCCTCATCTCGCCATGCCACTGGGTGAGCTCATTATCCTCACTTCATTTTTCTCGAGAAGAACTCAGCACTGCTGATCGGGATAGCCGACGGACGAGAATCACTACCTACGCGATGGAGAGGAGGAGCAATTCACATATTGTATGCACTACACGTGTGTGAAAGCGACCGAAATGGGTAGAGGCCCCAGGGAAGCGCACGAGCCTTTAGCGTAGCGAAGATAACGATACAGCTGCGGAACAGAGTTACGCATTCGTCATCATTCGAGAAGCTACTCGAAAGCCGACGAGGGGGAGGAGAAGGAGGGAGCGATGCGAGATGAGAGAGTGAGAGCAAGCGACGAGGGATCAACGAGAGGAGGCGACGGCGCGAGGCAGACAGAGAGAGGGGAAAGCGACGAGAGAGGAGAGAGAAGCGACCGAGGGCAGCGAGGAGAGGGAGGAAGCGACGAGGAGAAGAAGGAGGAAGCGACGAGGACGAGGAGGAGGGAAGCGACAGCGAGGAAGGAGAGAGGGAAGCGACGAGGATGAGGAGTCGGGCGACGAGGAGAGGAGGGAGGGAAGCGACGAGGAAGGAGGGAAACGACGAGGAGAGGAGGAGGGAAGCGACGAGGAGAGGAGGAGGGAAGCGACGAGGAGAGGAGGAGGGAAGCGATTGGAGAGGAAGCGACGAAGGACGAGGAGATAGGACAGGAGACGAGGAAGGGCGGGAACACCGGAGGAAGAGAGAGAGGAAGCGACGACAGTGAGGAGAGGGAAGCGACGGGGCGGAGGAGAGCGCCATTCGCTCGGGCTCTCGCGGCTTTGAAGTCCGGCCGGATCTTTGAAGCTCTTTAAGCCGCTTTGTAGATGTTGCGAGGCGACGCGCACGCACGCCGCACACGCACACGCAAGGAGGGGGAGGAAGGAGGGAGGAGGGAAGGAGGAAGAGAGGGAGGGAGAGACGAGAGAGAGAGAGAGAGAGAGAGAGAGAGAGAGAGAGAGAGAGAGAGAGAGAGAGAGAGAGAGAGGAGAGAGAGAGAGAGAGAGAGAGAAGAGAGAGACTGAGCAAGCGAGAAAAACAATCGCCATCACAAACAAAAAAATCCAAAGGACAAGTAAAAAGCAAAACGAGCCCAACGAGCCGAGCGCCCCGACCCTCCCGCAGGAGCGCTCCACCGCAAGCGGCCTCCTGCCCATCCGCCGTTGCTTCGCTGCGTAAGTCATCGATCCGGGTCGTTTCGCTCTCATTAGGTCGCGCGGAGACGGTCGCCGGCGACGGCGGGGACGCGCGAGAAGCGGCCGGAGAGTCTTCCTGTCGCTGCCGAATGAGAGGAAAGCGAGAGAAGAAGCAATGCGAGGAAGAAGAGAAAAGGGAAAAAGGGAAATAGGAGAGATAAAAAAGAAGAGGGTAAGAGTGAAGTTGAACAAGAAGGGTCTGAAGGTTTAGAGGGAGTGAGAAGAAGAAAAGAAGGAAGAGGGAAAAGAAAACCGGAGGGGAGAAAAGCCGAGGAAACGTACCCCGTTCCGTCGCCGGGCCTCGCCGAGATCGTATCGGGCGAAGAGCGAGGCGTAATGACTCCCTCCGATTGTCCGGCGTCATGTCGGCGGATTTAAGGCTAAGGAGATGACTCGGAAAATCAAGCGGGAGGCGATAAGGCGGAGAACACGGCGCAGGAATTCCCGGGAGAATCCCTCGCGGGCGCTGCAACCCGGCTTGCAACGGCCGCAGAGAGGCACCGCGAGGTCTCTCGTGGAAGTGCATCGCCTTCGCCGCAGTGACACCCAAGTGCGGCTGCAGACGGAGCCCATCGGTTGAGGGCCCCGCCGCGGAGGCGCCGCCGAAGGAATTAGTTTGTTCCGGAAGAGATTACGCACTCGGGGATCCCTGCCCCGTGTGTGTGTGTGTCCGTGTATGCGCGTGTATGTGTGCGCGCGCGTGCAAGACCAAAAGGCGGGGCTGGCTTTACCTCTGAGCCTGACGGCGGCGTGCCTGCCGAGGAGCGCGGGCAGCGAGAGGTGCGAGAGCAGCGGGAAGCCGGCGAGGCCGAGGGCGGCGCCGGGCGAGTCCCCGAAGAACATCTCGAGGGCGACGTCCTCCTCCTGCTCCTCCTTCGCTCGCTCGCCCTCTCGCGTCCAGGTCTTCCTCCTCTTCCTCTTCTTCTCCTCCGTTCGCTCTCTCTCCTCACCTCCTCCTCTGCAGATCCGGCGATTCCAAGAGCAACAAACATGAACACACAGCGCATTAACCGCAGGGCGCTCTCGAGGGCGCGCACGGCCTTTGTCCCGGCGCGTGTCAGGGCCCCTCGGAGAGGTCCATTCGCCGCGAAGAAAGTCCTTAAGGAGCCTTATCTGCTCCCATCGGCTC
Source organism: Penaeus vannamei (assembly GCF_003789085.1). Taxonomy (NCBI): domain Eukaryota; kingdom Metazoa; phylum Arthropoda; class Malacostraca; order Decapoda; family Penaeidae; genus Penaeus; species Penaeus vannamei. The sequence goes on along the minus strand of NW_020869420.1, from coordinate 810,064 downwards.
CGGCGAGGACGGGCTCGGCGAGAACCGGTGATGGCCGCCTGGAAGACCGTTAGCTCGCTTACTATTCACGGATTCGGACGAAGATAAAAGGCAGTGTGTGATGACTCTTTTTGCTCCTCCTCTCCCCCCTCCTTCATTCTCTCTCCCTATTCTCTTTTCTCTCCTCCCCATTCACTTCCTCTCTCTAATCGCTTTCCGTCTCCCTTTGACCCTTTGTGCATGCGCATGCGCCGCGTCGCCCCCGATCCATCACCTGGCAATTGAAAGCGTCGTGTCCGGCGGCCGCGCCAGGTCACATTTCAAACCGCGCCCGAAACGAGGTCACATGAGGCGCACAAGGGCGGGCAGGCACGTGGCTTCTGGTTGTAATTAGGACCTTGATTGACTCTTCAATGACCCCCTTCCCCCCACTCCCTGTCCTCCCTTCCCCGCCCACCCCGGCCACAAAGGCCACTTTAAACGCACCTCCACACATCGCCTTCCAAGAGAAAGAGAAAGCCGTTTTGAGTTTATTTTCCTCTTTCCCCAAAAGAGCTTTTGGGCCGAAGCACAAAAGGGGTCCTGGCGCCTGCCCTTCGCCCGCCCGACGTCTCTATATGAAGCGAGCATGCCTGGGAGGGGGGGGGGGGGGGGAAGAAGGGGCAGCAGGCAGAGGAGCAGCAGCAGGAGAGGGCGAGGGGCGAGGGGGGGGGTCAGTGGCGGCCAGAGGCTCTCAACAATACGGGACAAACGCTCGAGAAAAACAAAAGTCCGATGAAGTCAACCGACGTCGGACACAACAAAGGCAGGTCACTAAAGGGGGAGGAGGGGGTGGGGGTGAGGGAGGATGTCTCTGTCAAGGTCAGACGGAGGGGAATGTGAGGTCAGCGAGGGGCGGGGAGGGGAGGGGCGAGGGGCGGAGGCGGCGAGGAGAAGGGGAGAGGGCGAGGGCGGGCGACGGGGCCTCAGGAAGCGCTGGTCAGGGCAGGTGATCGGGGCTTTAATGAGGCCAATTTAGCTGTCAACTCCCGCCTTGCTCCAGCTGGCTGCTTAAGCGCTCCGCGGAGAAGCGATCGTCTGCGGCGGCCGAGCGGGGGCGCGCGGGCGGGGCGGACTCGACATGGTAATGACCGGCAGGACATTTGGAAAAGTTTGGAAAAACTCCTTTTAAACGTAACCAAACTAAAACCTACTTCCTATGGCCTCCATAATACACACAAAAAAAGAAGAAAAAGAAAAAAAAGAAACAGGAATAAAAAATATTATCATTCGTTTAAAAAATCCTTCCCGAACATCCAGCCAAATTCCCGAGCAAATGAAGTTAATCCTTAATCGTTTAATTGGGCGGCGGAGAGATGAGCCCCCTACCCCCACCCCCCGCATCCGCCCATTTAAAATCGGGCGTCGCAACATGGGTGTGAGATTATGCTGCTCTCCCTCCGTGGGGTCAATAGGATCAGCGGAGGTCACGCTAGGTCACACATTTAAGGATTAGCGCATTATCGGCTGGGTCGTTTTAAACAGTTAATAGGTTTATTCACTTTGCGCCTAAAATTGCGTAAAACTAATGAAACGCCTTAATTAGCCTTGATGTTGTCTACCTTAATTTTCTCTTTCTTTCTTATAAATCATCTAACTTTTTCCTAATTGAAAGAGTAGCAACCGCCGACATTCGAAAGTACTAATACATGATATATTTCTTTTTAGTATAGTTTGACCTGATAATCTGTAGCAATTCCAGTTTTCTTCGTCGCTCTCTCGCTGTCGGACCGGGGTGGGTGGGTGAGGGGGGGGCAGCCCCAGATTATCCCCCCCGCTCAGCCGTAAGACATGAAACCCAATGTTATTATAAGGAGGGAATTAGGCTCTCGGCTACTTAAGGGACGCGGATTATACAATTTAGGTATTTATGTGCCCCCTCTTTATCCTCTTTTCCGCTTCACTATTGTGAGATCTGTTTATTAGTCACGTGACCATCACGTCTTCCTTTTCCGATTAGGGAGAAGAGGGGAAGGGGAGGAGGTAGGGGGGAGAGGCTGTCTTTGCACTCATTTATCTCTTTCATATATCCCCCACTTTATTCTCTTTTTTTCATTGTTCTTTTGTTCCATTCCTTGAGGAGAACTCCACGTGTCACTCCAGGAGTTGAAGTCTTGTCGTCACTCGCGCGGCACTGTCACTCGAGCCAAACACACTCGCCAAAAACAAAACAAAAACACACTTTTTTGTCGCACGAGGATTGGGATAAGGATGAGGACGGAGAGGATAAGGAATCCCGGATAATTGCATCCGAGCGAGTAGGAGGAAGAGGAAACAGAAAAAAGAAAAGGGAAGCGGGAGGTGAGGAGGGGAATTAGCGACGGAGGGTCGTCGTACGAGGGAGCGTAGTAGTAGTACGAGGCTGCCGGACGACCTGCTCGCGCGGGCCGTGGCGTAGGAGTAAGGGAAAGCGCGGGGACAGGTCCTCCTCGCGGCCTTCCGAGGGCGCGTAGGAGCGTCCTCGAACCCGCCTAACCCGTTCTGGTTCTCAGGCCGCGAACACCGCGAGTGGGAAACGATGATGTGCTTGCTCTGTTGCGTCCACGCGGAGGCGGGGCTGCTTGCGGTCACGTGATCGGATTGCCTCGGCCGCCGCTCTGTTCTGGTGCGTGTGCGGGTGTGGGTGAAGGTCGGCCTGCTTGCGTGCAAGCTGCGAACGTGCTTGCAACAGTTGGCTCAGATGCAGGGGGGGGGGGGGGGGGCGGAAGGGAAGAGAGAAAATCGATGGGGAGCTCGATGGGAAATATAGAGGGGCACTTTCTGTACATAGATGCATGTGCATACACATGTGCACATGTACAAGCATGCACACACACATATATAAGCATAGATACACAAAGAAACAAAGAAATAGACAATCATAAAAAGCAAGAAAAAAATCTACGCAAACAGCCCCTACATGAGAAAAGCAAAGTTAAAAAAGGAATTTTCCATCCCGTCTTCGGCCGGATGAGACGCCGATCACTTTCCAGTAATGAACCCGTCCACAAAAAGAAGAAAAAAGAGAAAGGGAGAAAAGAAAAAAGGGGTTGATTTTGCGATCGCGCTGAGTGGACAGGTGAGCGGACGAGGGCTAGCGGGCATCGGGTTACCTGCGCTGTGGCGAGCGGGCGGCCCTTCCGCGCCCACTCCCAGGTAATCGGGTAACAGCGCGTGGGAACCAGCTATACAATACCCAAGAAACCGATACGGAACAGATCCAATTTTCTCTCTCTCTCTCTCTCATTCTCTCTGTCTCTCTCTCTCTCCCATTCTCCGCGTCCGCATCTATCTCCCCGCGACGCCACACTCGCATACCCGTGGCAGGTCCTATCGATCAGCTGCCCCGGTGTCGTCGCCGCCGAGGGATCGCGACGGCGAGGCGGAGGAGCTCGGGTCCCCGGGCGCGCCTCCGCCGGGCCTCCTCGCTGCAGGACTCCGGCTCCTTCGCTGCTCCCGCGATCGGGCACTGCTCGTCGATGAATGCGGCACTCGCGGGCCATTGCGGGTGGCTCGAGTGCCATTTTTCTCTGAGGTGATTGCGAGCGGAAGATGATCCCAGTCGCTGACTTGCTAGAGATTCGAGAGGTCGACACAAGCGGTTTCTGCGGGAGGCACTTTCGAAGAGAGAGGAAAGGAGATGAACAGGAAGAAATGGAAGAGAGAGGCGAGGAGCAGGAGACAGAGAAGGAGAAAGAGGAGGAAAGAGAAGAGTTCTGAGAACCTCTCTTTCTCCGTTTCTCCCCTCTTTCTCCTTCATCTCTCCTCGCCCTCTCTCCCTTTCTCTCTCTCCCTTCCTCTCCCCGAGGACCGTTCGCGCCGCCGATGTTGTGCACGAGTCAAGCCGCCGCCGCAGACTAGGGGAATCGGGAGGGGCGCCGAGCTCCTGCTGGTGGCGAGGGCTAGGGGCAGGGGCAGGGAGGAAGGGGGAAGGGGAGCGAGGGAAAGAGAGAGAGAGCAAGGGAGGGAGGGAGAGAGAGGGAGAGCCCACTCGTGTGCTGGACCTTGTAGCGGAGGCGAATTTCCGCGATATTTTGTGTGCGGGTGTCGCCGAGGGCAGCCAAACGCATGGCCGGCGATCCACAACCTGAGTCGGTGCGGGAGATTGGTGGCGGCAGGGGGGGGGGTGAGAGGGAGGGGAAGGGTGCCGGGCCTGGCTGGGAGTGAGCAGGGGCGGGGAGGGACGGAGGGGGGAGGAGGAGGAGGAGGAGGAGGAGGAAAGGGGTGAGAGCCTGGCACGTACGGTTAGGGTTGAGAGGAGAGAGAGAGAGAGAGAGAGAGAGAGAGAGAGAGAGAGAGAGAGAGAGAGAGAGAGAGAGAGAGAGAGAGAGAGAGAGAGAGAGAGAGAGAGAGAGAGAGAGAGAGAGAGAGAGAGAAGAGAGAGAGAGAGAGAGAGAGAGAGAGAGAGAGAGAGAGAGAGAGCCGAGGGAAGAGCAAGCGAGGGGAACGAGGGGAGTCTGTGTGAAACGAGCTGGCGAGGCGGAGGACAAGGACGAGCGCAGAAGGAGGCGGCGCGCGAGCCCCCCCCCCCTCCCACCTCGCCCCTCCCCCAGAATCGGAAATAAACCCCAGATAGACGAGACTCACGTGGAAGGGTTTATCGCGAATCGTGCCAGAGGTAAACAACAACAATGACAACAAACGACGACAACAAAGGCGCCAAGAGCGACACGGGGCGGCAGGACGACGCTATCGCCTCGCCCTATCTTGCCCCGAAACGCGATACGTCTCCCTCTTCGGCGAACGCAAATTCTCTCACGATAACGAGATAACGCCGCCCTCGCCCTGGCCGGCCTCCCTCGCCTCCTCGACGGCGGCGACGAAGGAGGAGGAGGATGTGGAAGGAAACGAAGAGAAGGAGGAGGAGGAGGGGAAGAGGAGCGGAAGTGAAGAAAAGGAAGAGAAGGAGGAGGAGGAGGAGGGGAGGAGGAGGGGGCCAAGGAGCAGCTCGATCATTACGTCTAACAAGACGAGACGAAGTCGTTCAGCGGCGAAGGAGCCGCGACGATCATTAGTCAGGTGCGCGCAGGTGAGTCCGCGTCTTGGCCGGGGAAGCGGATTGCCCCCGACGCCTCCCCCCCCCCTCCCCTGGCCTCCCTTGGCCTCCCTTGCCCTCTCGCCGGAGATTTCCCTCCCTAACCCTTCACTCGGGCCTTCTCCGTCTCCCTTCTCCCCTGTCCACTCCTTTTATTCTATTTTCTTCGCCCTCTATGCCTTTCCTTTCTTTCTGTCACCCTCTCTTACCCTTCCTTCCTCTCTCTCACTCCTCCTCTCTTTCCTCAGCTCTCCCTTACCTCCTCCTTTCCCCTCCCCCTCCCTCCTCTCTCCCTCTCCCCCCACCCGCCTCCCAGCCCCCTTGTCGAGCCTTTATAAATGGAAGGGACGAACCTCCTTCAGGGAAGCGATTAGTCAAACTCGAATTTAAGTCCCCGACAAGAAGTCTCTCGCTCTCTCAGTCTCTCTCTCCCTCTCTCTCATTTTTTCTCGCTCTCTCTAATTCTCTCCCTTTTACCTTTTAACCCTTTATCTCTGTTTCTGCCTATGTCTTCTATATCTTCTCTCTTCTTTCCTTTTATTTTTTATTTATTTCTTCTCTGTCTGTCTGTCTCTCTCTGTTTCTGTCTGTCTTTTCCTCTCTTTCCATCTCTTTTTTTTTTATCGCTCTCCCTCCTTCTCTCTCATTCTTTTTTCATTTCCTCGCTTAAGAAGGGCCGGGGGGGGGCAGCAAGGGGGTGTTGTTTTTCTGCAACTGAGAGGGTCGAATTAGGCCCTTAATTAGCGGGGTCTTGAGCATACACATATGGGCGGAAAGAGACTTGAAAAATTGGATAATAGATAGATAGATAGATAGAAAAGAGGGAGGGAGGGAGAGGAGAGAGAGAGAGAGAGAGAGAGAGAGAGAGAGAGAGAGAGAGAGAGAGAGAGAGAGAGAGAGAGAGAGAGAGAGAGAGAGAGAGAGAGAGAGGATTTTTTTTTTTTAAGTTTACACCAAAAATAAGTTGACAAGACGGGAATTTTTCGATGTGGTCCGGATTTGGTTTCTTTTTAATGTTTATTTCGTGACAGATTTAGCATGTGCGGCGGTGTGTGTGTGTGTGTATGTGTATGTATGTGTGCGTGCGTGTGTGTGTGTGTCTATCTGAGTCCGTGTAAGTACAATCTTATCGTATGTGTGTTATATTTCATCTAATTTCATAACATTATTTCTGCCATCAACTTAATCATTATCATCTTCAGAAGCGACATCAAAAAACAAACAGAAAAAAGCGGAGATTATCCCAAAAACATCAAAACGGGAGGAACAACAAGATAATGATAGAGATAATTATAATTTCTATTAACTCGTGTTTTTTTTCTTCGTCTCATGTTTCCTCAGACGAAAGAGAGAGAGAGAGAAAGAGAGAAAGAGGGAGAGATAAAAAGAGAGGAACACAAGGAGGGAAATCCTCTTTCGTGTTTTGTCTCATTAACTTCTTTACGCCATCCGAAAAGGACACCTCCCCCCCCCCGTTTACCCCTTCCCTTCCCCTCCCTCCCCCTCCCCCCACCCACTTCAACGCCCATTTTCCGGCCCACCCACCCGCCCGGCAACCCATTTTCCACCACATGGGCGTGCAGGGAACCCCGGAGTGACGCGGTTATCGAGTGCGGGTGTGGGCGGTCACGGGCGGGCGGGCGTGTGAGGTGCCGACACAGATGCCGCCCGCGGCCCTCGACACGGCGGCCGCAGAACACGTCATGGGTCGCTGGCGGCGGCGAGGCGGGTCGGGTGCCGCGCCAAGGGAGAGGGGCGGGGAACAGGGGGGGGGGGACTCGTACTCAAGATACATGTGAACTTGCAGATGAATGAATACCGGCCGACCAATGAGTAAGTGAGTCAATGAGTAAACACACCAAGAGAAGATCACGCGCGCCCTGACCTGCCTCGCCTCTTCCCAGGGCCTCTAAGAGCTCTAAGGCCCTCTAAGCCTCCGAGACAAATTCGCGAACGACGGCGCTTAAAGGCCAACCCATTTATCTCTACATGCCTGAAAATACAAGCACACGCAAACACACACACGCACAATACATCAAGTGTGCATATGTGCAAATCCACACACAGACACACGCAAAAATGCACACAGCTAACTACGAACGCCTCAAGAACCTACTCGATCTTCCCCTTCCCCCTCACCTCCCCTCCCCCTCCCCACCTCATCCATACCCACACCCCTCCCCCATTCCCTCCTCCCCTCCTCCCCAGGGCACTCGATCTTCCTCCTACCCCCTCCTACCCCCAACCCCTTCTCTCCCACCTCATCCATACCCACACCCCCCCCTCCCCCTCCCCCTCCCCTGCACTGTCCCTGGGCACGGTAATCAGTCCCGAGCTTCGACACGCCCGAGGAGTGCCATGTGCTGCTCAGATGTGTCGTTTAGTGCCTCGCCGAGTGCCACACGACCATCCATTACCCGGCCAGTCAACGCGGAAGGAGGAGGAGAGAGGGAGGGAGGGGGAGAGGGGGAAGAAGGAGGGGAGGGGTGGTGTGAGGATAGGAGAGAGGGAGAGAAGGAGGTGAAGGAGAAGGTGAGAAGAAGGGAGGAGGAGAGAAAGGAAAGATAGTGAGGTGGAAGAAGGAGAAGAGAGAAGAGAGAGAGAGAGAGAGAGAGAGAGAGAGAGAGAGAGAGAGAGAGAGAGAGAGAGAGAGGAGAGAGAAGAGAGAGAGAGAGAGAGAAAGAGAGAGGAGAGGAAAGGGAAGAGAGAGAGAGAGGATGGGATAGTGAGGGAAAAGCGAAAGAGAGAAGGGAGGAGAGGGAGAGGTGATACAGGAAGGGGAGGGGGGGAGGCAGGGGGAAGGGGAGGCGCGAGGGTAGACACACACACGAATAGTTTCTGTTGCACTTTTAATAATAAATTCGTGCGATCACGCCCGCTCTTTTACACGCACGCCCACGTGTCCGCCCTCACGCCCGCGTTGTCGCTTAAGGTCTGTTTCAATGGGCGGCTCCGTAAATCATGCTTTTTTTCTTCTTCTTTCTCTCTCTTCTCTCTCTCCATCCCTCCCCCTTTTCTCTTTTCTTCCTTCTTCCCTCCCTCTATCTTTCTCTTCCTTTCTCTCCTCTATCCCCTTCTCTCCCTCTATCTTCTTCCTTCCTCCTTCCTCCCCCTCCTCCCTTTTCTCTCCCCCCTCTCTCTCCCTCTCCCCCTCTTCCTTTCCCTCTCCTCCCTCCCTCTCCTCGGGCAGCGCCCCTCCGCCGCCCTCTCCTCCGGCGGGCGCCTGTTCGCGGGCGGCGAGGGCGTCTTCGCATTTATGCGAGCGCCGCGCCCGTAACTCAATTCGGAGAGGCGCGGTTTTTTTGCGCCGGAGTCTCCACTGAGCGCAACTGCCACCCACCGGAAATATGCCATAATCGCCAACCAGAAACCAAGCGGGCTGGCAGTTGAAGTATTATCCGGTGTTGTGTTTTATGTGACAGCGAGAGGCCACATGCGGGGGGGGGGGATAAAAAATAGAAATAGAAAAAGTGAGGTAAAGAGTAAGAGAAGAGGTGAGAGCAAGGTGCAGAGGAGAGGGAGAAGGTAGGAGAAAGAGACTGCGAGAATGAAGAGGGAGGGGAGACAAGCTCACCCGCTGCACAGGCCACATCCACGGATACGATCTGTCCGCAACACTCCAACACTCCCTGTCCCTCGACGCAGCCCCATCTCAACAATCAAGCACAAACCCAATACGGAGGACTCATTGAGGGAGGAGGAAGAGAGAGGAGGAAGACGAGAGAGAGAGAGAGAAAGAGAGAGGAGAGAGACGAGTGAAGAAGAAGACCGATGAGAGAGAGATGCGTAGAGAGGAGCCATGAGGAGAGAGTAAGAACAAGGCAAAAGAGAAGGAGAGGGAAACGAGAGGAGAGGAAGCAAGAGAAGAGGGGGCGAAGAAGGGGCGGAAAGAGAGAAGAGAGACGACGAGAGATGGAGAGAGAGAGAGAGATGAGAGAGAGAGAGAGATTAGGAGAGAAGAGAGAGAGAGAGAGAAGGACAGAGAAAGAAGAGAGAGAGAGAAGAGAGGGAAAAAGAAGAGAAGAAAGAGAAGATGGAGCAAATGGAAAATTCGCGAGCTCTTGATTTCATGACTTCATTAAATTTGTTCTGTAAGCGCCCTAAAATTCCCGGCGAACGACCATTAAAATCAGCGGCAGGGCGTGAAAACGCAAACAGGCGCGTGAAACTTGATTCGTTTATCTGCCGGATTGGCCCCCTAGACGGACTGGGCCTTAAGCCAGGTGTTTATACTGCTAAGGGATGTGGGACAGCGCTCCCACGGACGAGCGATGCTGGCGACGGGATACGCCGCGAGCGCACTCAAGTCCTTCCCGTGCATACACTAGCAGTTGAGATTCGACATCATGTAACGAGCTGGGAGGTAAGACTCTGAGGTTTCAATGCAGTGCGCGAGAATAAAGTTGAGAGGCAGAGAGAAGATGAGTAGTTTGAGAAGTCAGGGAGATGAGAGTGTGGACCGAGGGACAGATACGATCTATAGAACGGCCGCTGCGCACCACACATCAGACCCTCGCACCGAACTATGGGAGTCCCTGAGAAGTATACTAAGATGGTCTTACTCAATTGAAGGTGTCGATTCAAGCGTTCTCCAGGCGTGTTCGGCGCATCACATCTGCTGTTTCAATCTCTCGTAATTAGACTGCGCGCGCGCGGACACGCGATACGAGCCTCGGGTAACCAGCGAAGCACTCAACACGATTCACGAGCGATGCACGGCTCCCCCCCCCCCTCGCTCGCACGTACGGCGCCCGGGTGCCTCGGAAAGACGGGAGTTCTTGGCTCGGTGAGTTCGCCAAGCCAAAGGGAGGAGAGTGGTCATAACATGAGAATGAGGGGATCCTGTCCTCGCCACGACAAGGGGAGAAGTGGCGCTACCTGCAAGGGAGAGCGGTGGTGACCTCGGGGGCGTCGGGAGGGTCAGGGGTCGGAGGTTCACACAGCGGTCTTTCCGTCAGTCGCATTCCTTAAGGGCGACAGGAGGCAGGTGCCGCTCTCAAGCTCCGCTGCGTGTCTGCATTCGCATTACCGGCCATGCGTCGTTCCACGTCTGAATGTGCGCCATTGTGCACTCCCACCACTCCGAGTGGCACTTCGCGCCTGCGGGACTCACGCCAGAATCTATCTATTGTCCTTCTTCTTTGTTTTACTTCTCTTATTCTGTTTGAAGTTATTTCAACTTCAGTGGACGAGACCTGAACAGCATCAAATATATTTCGTTTGGGTTATGTTTTTTTTTTTGGCGTTGGTGTCATTCTACTATATAACAAGCAATAATCGAACCCACGCACGATATTTACCATGAAACTTACAACCCTCTCTGACAGGGATTCGAACCCCCCACCGCATTGCAAAGAATTCGAAGACGGGCACTATCCGCTGAGTGCCCGTCTTGTGAGATGTTAAAAATTCATATCAAATGGCGCCAGTGCATTATTCATCTTTCACGATATTACCATACACAGAGAGATTCTCACGAATACATCTGTAAGGCAAGTAACGTTTTGATGGCAATTAGGAGAACTGAGAGCTATTGTACCGCGATACCGACAAATCTAATGAAAATAATGTAGAGGTATATGGGAAATTACAGGGACGTGTTACTGCGTGTGCGTGTGTGGTGGTGGGTGGAATGCCTTTCTCTATGTATTTTACTTAACATACTTTATAAGCCTCATTGCGCATTATCTATGCGCGTAGTTTCCGATCTCTCGCAAAAAAAGAAAAACTCAAGATAAGAGACACTGAGGCAAGGACTGAAGTGGGAATGTGAAGACGTGTTCTTTATCAGCAAACATCCATAATCATACTCATATACGCCACAGGTACCTCAGGAGAGTCACATGGAGTTCGTAAGACTGGAAATACTGCATCCAACGAGGGGCAAAGTGGCAGTATTCAGTTAGTAAAATTTTAAACTTGAAATATATGAGGATGCTGCTTGTAGATGAAAGACTTTTTTCCTCTCTCTCTTTTTGATTGCTTTATTTTGTTAAGAATAATTTCTGAGCAAGTGAGAGAAAGGGATGTTTGACGAAGAAAGAATTTTACGTCTTACACGCAGTATATCCGTTGTAGATAAGTATTGTTTCCAGCGAAGGTGCTAATGAGAAATTAATGGAAGAAGATCTTATACGACAGATGTTATCATAGGCATTTCAAGCAGGGAAATAACATACGACAGAGTGTCGCTAAATGCGGAAACAAAATAACTTATTGCTCTCTTGCCGGCACACAACATTGCCGCGGATGATCATAATGGCTAATACATGAGAAACACTAAACCCAAAACTAGGGGTTATCTTAGTGCAGACGAAATTTGGCGCCGCAAGTAGTTTACCTTTTTTTTATTAATGAAGTATTATCCAAACATTTCTGAGCTCTCCATGGTCGGCGGAGGGGCGTGTTCCCATTAATGAGTCATATCGTTTGTTGCTGTTTCTGCTCTGATGTTTAAGTAAGTTTTTTTTTGAGGTCAGGGTGTGTCGCGACGCCGCCCGCCCGCTCGCGGTGTGGGAGTCGGCGGGCGGCGTGTCGGGGCCATTAAGGGCGTCTGCCGTAACTCAGCTCTCGAAGGCGAACCGACGTCGGCCACAGATTCCAGAAAATCAGAATTCTTGTGATCGATCCTTCGTATACATTTATGAAATATCCTAAGCATTTTAAGCAAATTAAAAGACCATTTTATCTGCGCGTCAGAATCTCGTGAGTCAAGAAAAGGATCTGTCTTACAAGGTCAAAAAAGAGAAAAATATTAAAAGTCGAAGAAGAGGAAGAAGAAGAAGCAGATAAAGAAGAAGAAGAAGCAGATAAAGAAGAAGAAGAAGCAGATAGAGAAGAAGAAGAAGAGATAGAGAAGAAGACGAGGAAGCGAGGCAGCACTTTCTTCCAGCAGAAAGACACAACTCGGCTGTCCATCGAAACGCGACCGAATTTATGATTCCTTTGTCCCGCTCCTCGAAGCCTCGAAGCCCCGAGTTGAAATCCCCGAAGCGGCGCCGCAACACCTGGCCTCCCTTCGCCGAACAATGGCCGACTCGCAGCTGGAATCGTTCGGGAATCCTTTTGGAATCGCCCGGGAATCAGCGGCCGCAGGATATTCCCGAAAGAAAACGTTTGCCGTTGCAGAGTCCTTGGTCGAGAACAATTAGGTGGAACGTCGAGGAACGGCCTCTGCAGCGGGCGAGAACGGGGAGACGAGCACGCGAAGAGAAAGAGACGCAGAAACGACAAAAAAACGAAGCCAAGCGCGTACGAGGAGATACACAAAATGAAGAATAACGATAGCGATAAGAAGAAAAGCAACGAGAGAGAAAAGGTCGACGAAAAAGAGAAAGAGAAAGAGAAAGGGGGGAAAAGCGAAAGAGCGACGAGAGGGAAGAGGCGTAAAATACAAAGGAGTTTTCCGGATACACATTAATAGCTGTAATGACTTCAAAGCAGAGGCTCCAAGCGCGGCTCTGGCAGTAAGAAACGACCGAGTCACGGCTTGTTGGACTGTTAGCGCTAATTGATCATCAAAGGTGGCGAGTCCTGGAGCGAAACATTTCATATCGTATTTGTCATGTCCTTTTAAAGATGAAACGCCGCTCTCTCCTTCTCTTTTTTTTTCAATCTCTCTCTCTCTCTCCTTCTTCGCCCGGTGGAATGATTAATTTCGGCCCGAAAACCGTCGTTGGCATCTCCTTCCAGGGGCCAAGGGGGTATATTGGGGGTAAGGGGAGGGGGGAGGGGTGATTAGGGAAGGGGAGGGAGGGGGAAATAGGAGGGGAAGAGAGGGGAAGAGAAGGGAGGAGAGGTAAGGAACAGAGAGGAAGGACAGAAGGATGGGTAAGGGGCAGGAAGGCGGGTGCGGGGGAGGAGGGAGACAGGGGGGGGGGGGGGCAGGAAGGTTAGACGGCCGGACGAAAAATGCAATCTGATTTGACTTTATCAAAAGCTCGAAAATCTGGTCACTTCCTCGCCCTTGCTGCGGGACGTTGACATTCGCAAGGTAAGTTAGATACAGATTGCGCAGAATGGATAAATTGAGAAATGTGTAAAAGACAAATATATTAATAGCCATCGTTTCTTATTTAACCCTTCACCTCAAAGATAAAGATTTGAAAGAGAGTAGGAATCCTAATCACACACACACACACACACACACACACACACACACACACACACACACACACACACACACACACACACACACACACACACACACACAACTTCTGTGGGAACTGGAGTATTGCGAAAGAAAGAAAACGTGTTCTTTTAGGGTAGACTCGTCTAAAGAAGCGAATTACCTTAAAGCGGCTGGAAGTTGCAACAAATCCGGGAATACTAACACTCACCTGAAAAGAGAGACAAAATTAGATTAGTTTTTTACTTTTCTAAGATATATTTTTAATTTTTCTTTAATATGTTTTATCCTATGTTTTATTGTATTCATCAAATTATCTGATATCTTTTGTATAGCAGTATTTATCTTTGTAAATCTATTATCAACTCTTCTGTATTTCAGCAAGAGAAATCGAAAAGATATTTACATCCATCTAAATAAATTCATCTAAGACTTTATAGTCACTAACAATAGCTAATTTTCAAATGCAATTTCTAATACATTTTTTTTTACTGTTATAAAAACAACAACTACATTCTACTGACATGCCAAGGCGCCACACGTAAAATGCTACAAGTCTTCTAATATACTTTCTAAGTGCAAAGAAGTAATGGAAAGTGTATTATTCTCATTTTAAAACCTATTTTTAGACGAGCATATGCGCTGGTGCACACGTGGACATCTGTAAAGACGCACAATGTGTGCGTTCGTCTGTATAATCATATTTGGCGGAAATGATAAATTGTGTATGTACGTAAATAACTATGAGCTTGATTGGAGATGCACACATGTGTAAGTAATCGAATCCATCAGGTAATGTAGAGAGATTCGTGTGCGGGTGCGAGCAATGTGCACATACAGACAGGAGAACGCGCGTGTACAGTGATCATGTGCGTGGAATGGCTGTGTGCACACGAGAGTGGGTCCAGGGAAGGGAAAAAATAACCCAAGAAATAAAAGAGCGTTGAAATGCACACAAGACGCTCACTGGAGGCCGCTTCTTTGTGCTCGAACCTCCTTCCGAGCCGAGAGCAGGAATTAGAGCGTAGAACCTCTCGTCGTATTTTTATAAATATAAAAAGTGTTTTCACTGCATTTTATAAAGTATATAAAGTTTGTCTTACCTATTCTATTTAGTTCTATAACTGGTTTCTTAACAAAGCAACTTTTTGTGTGGGGGAAATATGTCCATAAAGATTAAATTTATGAAAATATTAACTCAAAGGGGTATGATTATTCCCAAACATGGAGTGCAAATGCCGTAGAGTTTCGACCCCGGTTTTCGGGTGCGCGAGCCAAAGCTTAATCGTGTGACCTGCTCTAATAATAATGACAATAATAACACAACGGATGAAAAAAAAAATAAAACACTACAACAAAACAACATATAGATCTATCAACAAAATAATAAACAAGCGTGTGAAGTGTTCAAACGAATGGATGAATTAATAAAACTAACAAACAATGAAAGCTACGAGACACAGAAGACATTCCAGCAACAAAATACAAAGCATTAGAGAAGCGTCAAGCGAAATACTGTCTTATTGTATTTACCTTTCGATGGATTCTCGCCAAAGTAATAGGTGCCGGACACTGAAAACCAAGATATTAAGATATGTAATTACAGGCTTTTAATTACAGTTAGAGGAAAGGGTAAGCTAGCGGGAATACATTAGTTATAATCATTTATCTTCAGTCATCTATAACAGTCGTCCAATGGAACGAAAATATTTCATTCGAATGCCAAGTTTATCGTTTTTTCTCTCTCTAACGGATAAACGCTGGGAAATACGCATAAAATATTTTCACTTCATAGATAAAATGTAATATACATTACGCTATTTCCATCACATATAATTACATGCCATATCCACTCTATCCTCATGTGCTACTTTTAATATTTACTACAAAAAGCTTTACAAAAAACGCTCTTGGATGAGTTACGTCTAAAAAACGTCTCCAGATATCAATCATCCAATTAAAATATCTATATTTATATTTCTGTACCTCAAAAGAAAAATACTACACACATAATATAAAATAAAAGCTTAAATTCAGTTCTCCCATCGGCCGATAGATGGCAGCATCACCTGACCTGAGAAGACCGTACACTAACGCCATCTCTTGGCAAAGCTCGCAACTAAGTCCTCTACGTCCGAATCGGGCGACAGAGCGAAGAAATATCGTAGTAAGACGAAATTGGCGAAATTAACGGATTATCTATATGATACTTTTACCCGATTGTTATGATAATATTATAGAAATTCAAACATGGAACTTCAAACTTACGGATGAGTATAACGAAAATCTGATAGGCCTATTTCGTAACTTTTTCCCTCTCCAAAATGGCTGTGCAAATCGAGACATAAAAGGTTGAGTTTTAACACCTGTAAACATGGAGATGAAAGGATCAGATCGCTCAAAAGACAATCTATTTGCTTCCACATTTACGACAGGAAGTTCGGCTCTTTTTATATTCATTCTTTATCTCCGGTTCTTTTCCTTATTTTTTTCTCGTTTATTTTTTCCTCGCTGACGATCGATTTTTTTTAAAAAACTGCTTCTTCCTCGAGGATTCGTGTTTTCACAACGGTATCGAATTAGCGAATCAGACGCAGGACCAACGGCCAATTCGCCGCCACAAAGAATAATAAATTAGGGAAAAACATGAAACGAAATGGGAAGTTTCTTCTCATACAAAACACCGGATGCTGCCGGACACTATCACATGTTCGGACGTGACTCCGGCCTTGTCTTCGGTTCCCGTCGGATGAAATGTTGACTTTTCTTCTCAAAGTCACTCTCAGATCCCATGGACTCTCCTCTCCGCCATGAAATCCAGTCAAGACAAAAACACGACACAATAGATTTTATCAAAATCTTTTATTAGCGAGTCACCTGTCAGAGTAGAGAGGGAAAAATCCCACCGAATCGGAAACGCTGATATCGCGATGCGTGGGAAACCTCAGACTCATTCTCTCAGCCTTGACGGAAACTCTGCGGGGATTTCTCGCCAGATTTGGGCGGCGCGCAAACGGGTTTTGCACTCCGCGGTTGGGAAGGCAGGTGTTGGGGCTAGAGGCTATGATCCGATAATACCACACAGGACAACGGTATTGCATAATCGGCGATTAGATCCAACAAAGCAAAGATTTACGCCACCTTTCGAAGGGAAAAAATCAAGACGGTTGAGAGCAAAACAAAGAGAAGCAATGCGAGTCAACCGAATCGAAAACTGAAAACCTCATCCTCGCGAGACAATCGAACGTAGATAGCTAAGAGCGACAGAAAGAAAAATACAAACCAATAATAATAATAAAAAACACTAAAACGAAAAGATAATAAAAAAGCAACAAAACCTCGCCTCACCATCACACACTATCGGTATAACCCAAACAAATATGATAGTGTCGAACACAACCCGAGTAATGCTATATAATTACGGGTTGTGCAGCGGTGGTCCCGCCTCCGGCCACCAGGTGTCAGCCTTATCGCTACCGCGGGCCAATCAGCCCCGTCGCTTCATAATACATCTATAACGACCGAATTACACTCAATTATTTTTTCTGCTCTCGAAGTCTGCTGCTGTCGCTCCTCTCAATAAGGGGGATTGAAAACACACAATCGCTGCTTCTATTTATTTTCGCCATTAGGATTATTATCGAGTGCTTTTTTGCGCGCCTCTCGGGCTTGTCTTTGCTTTGCCAATTCGGGCGGCGGAGGACAGGCATTGATCGGCCGTTGGGCGTCGCGAGACGCTCAGCGGCGCGATCAGGCCCCGGCGGATCCAGGCTCTTAATTGTCTCTCGTAATTGTCTCCGGCGAACACCCTCATCATCTTTGAGTATACGGCCATGTATATATATATATATATATATATATATATATATATATATATATATATATATATATATGTATATATTATATATATATATATATATACTCGTTGTAGTTGTGTCTCTTCTGCAATGTTGATCACGGGTATTTACCAACAGCCGTTCATCTATAAATGACTTGCTTTATGTAACATAATAGGATGTGCTGTGTGTGTGTGTGTGTGTGATGTGAGCGTGATCGCATGTACGTATGCGTGTGCGTGCGTACGTGCGTGCATGCTCCCCCCCCCCCCTCCGAGGTCCCTCCGGCCAAGAGGCGCGGGCGGGCGGCGGGCGGGCGGCGGGCGTGGGTTGACAAAGCCAATGATGAGAGGAATACGCGACCTCCCACGTCACGGGTCGAGCGGCGCCACACGGACGGCTGCGGCGGAGGCTGACGGCGGGGCACGGGGTCGAATCGGGCGCTGACGACGCCCAGGAGAGCAGGGCAGTCAGCAGGGACACCGTCAGGAGGGTCGAGGGATCTCGTCGTCTCCTCCTCCTCCTCCTCTCTCCTCTTCCTAGTCTTCCTCATCCCTTCTCTTATTATCCTTTTCCCCCTTCTACTCTTCTTCATCTCTTTTTTCTTCGCCTCTCTTCATTTTCTCTATTTTTCTCTTCTTATTTTCTTCACTTCTTTCCCCTCCGTCTTTACCCCCCCAATCTTCCCTGATCCTCCCCCTCCTCTCTTCTCCCTCTGCCTCTTTCCCTCCTATCTCCCCCTCCTTCCTTTTCCTGATTTTCCCCTCTTCGTCCTTCTCTCTTTCCTCTTCTTTCTCGCAGCAACGGTCACACCAATCTGTAACGATGTAATACAGTTTTCCTCCCGGCAGCTAAATCTTTCAAGAACCTGTTTACTCACCTACTCATCATCATTAACATTCTCTCTCTCTCTCTCTCTCTCTTCTTTCTATTTCGTTTCCTATCTTTATCGTTCCTTCTCTCCCTTTCTATAACCTCTTCTCTTTTTCCTATTTCTGTCTCTCTCTAAACCTCCTCTCTCTCTCCATCATCCTCTTTCTTTCTCTTCTCTATCCTATTTTTCTTTATCTCTCTGTCCATTTCTCTCCATTTCCCTTCCTTCAATACCTCTCCCTCTCTCCATTTTTTCACACTCTCTCCCCTCTCTTCCACCTTTCTCCTCCTTCTGCCTCTCTATCCCTTTCTCCTCCTTCTGCCTCTCTCTCCCTTTCTCCTCCCCCTCTCCCTCTCTTCCATTTTCCTCCCCCTTTTCCCCTCCCTCCTGCCCCCCCCCCTCCACCTCCCCGCCCTTAATAATCCGGAGCCGAAGAAGTGTCATTATCCGACTCCTGACGGTGACGCACACTCGTACCGGGGATTACTTGACTTATTCACGAAATTCTCCTTTATTCTTCCTTTCCTTTATTTCTTTTACTTCGATCTATCGTTAGAGAAAAAAATGTCTGATTGATTACTTTAATTTTCTTTCTCTTATTACTTTTAATTATTATCACTGTGATGGTCACTCTCGTTCGCTTTTTACCTTCTTTTCGTTTTTCTCTTTATTTCGAGAAACGGGATTTCGCTTTTCATCGGAATTCTACGTCTTCTCCTTTTCGTTTTCTGTTTCTCTTCTTGTCATTAATTCGAAGGAAAAGACAAATAGGACGGCAAGAAAGAGAAGGAAGAGGAAAACGATAACGAAGAAGGAAGAGGAGGAGGAGGAGGATAACGATAATGAAGAAGGTAGAGGAAGAGGAGGAAGACGAGGAGGAGGAGAGCGATAACGAAGGAAGAGGAGGAGGAGGAGGAAGAAGAGAACGATAAAACGATAACGAAGGAGGAGGAGGAGGAGGAGGAGGAGGGGAAGGATTCTGCGCGTCATTACGTCATGCCACGAAGGCCACGGAGCCCCCCTCCCCTCCCCCCCCCTCGTCGCCACGGCCGCCGCAAAACCTTCGCCGACGAGTTCCGGATCGGCGTCGGCGCTTCCCGACGGCGCCGACCGATCCACATTCCCGACGCCCTGTCGGATCGAGCATTTGGAATTTGCGGGGAAGAAATAGTGAATGATAAAGAAGAGAATTGGGGAAAAAACTAAATTTAGTCATAGCAAGAAAAATAAGGACAGTAAGGTTAAAACAACAACAAAACAGAACAAAAAATAACAACAACGGGAAAACGACGTGAACGATAAACAAACTATCTTAAGAACAGAACAAAATCAATCTAAAACCAGGAAAAAAACGAAAACAAACAAAAGAGAACACAAGAGAACAAAAATAACGAACAGGAGAACGACAAATGAGCGAAACCTTAATGCAGATCCACCTAGCACTTTCTCGCCCCGAAAATGTATCGCCCGGTCAGTGGAAACCAGCCCACTCTCGCTCTTATCGACATTCCTCCGAGAATCTCTCTCTCTCTCTCTCTCTCTCTCTCTCTCTCTCTCTCTCTCTCTCTCTCTCTCTCTCTCTCTCTCTCTCTCTCTCTCTCTCTCTCTCTCTCTCGCTCTCTCTTTCTTCTCGTCTGTTCTTCTTCTTCTTTTTGCATTCTTTTCTCAGCCGAACCACAATTAAACAATTATATACGCGATACTATCATATTTAATGGGAGGAACTTGATTTCCTTCCCCGGACTTTCACATTCGAGATTCCCCGATTAATATCTGCGTTCTCTCTCTCTCTCCCTCTTTCTCTTTCTATCTTTCTGTTTCTTATTTC